>VXAU01002734.1:355669-374868 GCA_013399695.1 Formicarius rufipectus | reverse complement strand
CCCCCCCCCCCCCCAACTTTTCTTTCAAAAGGCGAGATTTGCTGCAGTCAAATCTTGAGTATCTCATCTAAATAATCTTCTTCCTTTGATGCACTTCTGATTGCACACTGTTTTCTTCCTCTGGCATGCTGTCTAGTCTCCCTATCTATCTAAATAATGTCTTGCACAGGATTATAGTGTCATATATAGCTTTATAGGTGAATATCTGCCTTTCATTTTAAGTCTTGAGAGCTACTGAAGGTTCAGATATTGCCAAGAGAAAGACCTAAAGACCAGATTGGATATTTAATTGACTTTTTGGGGCTTAAGCTCTGTGACATTTCATTGATGAACTGTGCCATAACTAGTAATAGTTACCACCTCTCTTTTTACTCAAATTTACATGTCTGCTCTTAGCTCTCTATTCCATAAGAAAAACAACTCTCCTGCCTCCTGGTTGCAGTGACTTTAGGGATTTGTGGCACTTTGCTAAACTGACAGAAACACGCCTATTGTAGGAGTCAGTTAAACAGCCTTTAAATAATGTCTATATGTTGACTTCTTAATGAAAGAATTAACAGTTCATTTAAAAATGGAGTTGCAACATAAGCATTACTCTGTTATTTTATTTATTTATTTATCTAATTTCTATATAATATTTCCTCCAGGTGTCATATGGCTACTTCCCCACTTTATAATATTCCTTGAGCCAAGACTGTATCATTGCAGAAGATGCAACTCAAATATGACAAAGATTTGAAAATTACTTCAGGCATCTTGACATATTTAATAATTCTCTGAATTAAATTCTGTCTCTATTTGCATTGTGACTTACATTTCAACATATGTACATATGGGTACATAGCACACAAAGTAGCTAATGCATTAGCAAAATTCCTTCTTACATATAGTAAAACAAATACAAATTGAATTAAAGGGAGTGGGAAGAGACTTAATGGAGTGTAATTCCCTCTTCTATAAAAAAAAAAAAAATAAATGCTGATCAATCTATATTTATTCCCTCCATTAAGGGAGGAGAGAGATACTGATTCTATGATTAAAAGGGGGGAAAAAAAGATTTCTCAGAATTATTGGCTAGTACCAAACATAATGAAAAGAAAGTGTGCAGTTTTCCAAGACATAAGAATAATAATAATACATCCCCAGGAAAAAATACAAGTTATCATAAGAGATATATTTATCCTTGGTCTTATCTCCTGATTTTCCTCAATCCATGATTTTCATATTATTATGTGAAAATATTAGAAAAGTTTTAGTATCAAGTTTCTCATATTATGTATATTATCTACCTTCATATGTTACAACATAGTGTGTAATTTAATTGGCAGATCCACTATTTTGAAGTAAAATGAATGAATATATACATTCTATCTACATACAAAGTAGCTACAAATCAACACAGTTTATAATACTAATAATATGACAGTTTAAATCATATCTGTTAATTTCCTTGTTGTGGAGGTTTATGACATCTCAGAAGTCCAACATTTATAGCTGGTCTTTTGCCCTTGCTATGCTGATTCGTCTGAATTTTTTTTTAATTAAATGTGGACTGAATTTTTATTTATTTAGAAAGAGGCTTTCAATTACCATTAAGTGCATTCTCACTTTTAAGGAAGTTCAAATCTTTACCCCTATACTGTCAAACAATTGAAAAACTAAAAGTCTTCCTGAGACCCTCATTGCTTTGTGGCTTCCCAAAATGGCTGCTGACTCCCTGGAGCACCGGAACATTTCCTTTACAGGATTTCATAAAAGGAATGATTGCATCTGTGACTAACCTAACAGCCCCTGAGTTGCAAAAGTTGTCTAAGAAAAAGCTGTGAGATTTATTGGAATTACCACTGGAATACTCCTATGTGTGGTGAGGAGGTGCAGCAGGGGACCATGCACCAGCAAATGGGAGATGCAATGGATGGGCTAAGGTTGTTCAGGAAAGACCAGCTAGGAAAGCAAGGAGGGGAGGTGAACTCTGTGCAAAGGAGTGCACCGAACACCTAAAGCTTGGACTTGGGACTGGTGATCAGCCAGTTCAGAGCTTACAGGTAAAGATCAGAGGACAGACTGACAGACCTGACACTGTGGGATGCTTCTGTTACAGATCACCTGCCTGCACAGAGGAAACAAATTAAGCCTTCTTTAGAAAGCTGGAGGAAGCCTCATGTACTTACGATACGTAGCAACTCTCGTATTTGCTGGAAAGGAGAGTAGAATAGAATAGAATAGAATAGAATAGAATAGAATAGAAGTAGAATAGAAGTAGAATAAATGTATACATTAAGTAAATCATTGAGATTCCTGAAGTGTGCTGATTACAATTTCCTGATGCATGTAATGGACAGCTGACTAGAGAAGATGGTCTATTAGAATTACTACCCAAATCAAACAAGAAGTACTTGGATATAGGGCAGGCAAAGGTAAACTTGATTACAATAACTCTGAGACTGTGGAGCTTCAAATGCTCAAGAGAGCAAGAAATAATTATAATATTGAACTTCAAAAGAATTTGTCTTGCTCCATGATCTGAGCAAGGGCTCAGGACAGCTGGTTCATCTTCATAGAAACATGGACTAATTTAGGTTGGAAAAGACCTCTAAGAGCATAGAATATGACCATTACCTAACATTGCCAAGTCCACCTCTAAACCATGCTTCTTTGAGGACAACCTCCTCAGAATGGATGGACAGGGAACACCTGAACAAATTCAAATGTGAGAAAAAAGGCTCTGAGAAGTGAAAGCGTTACCTAGGAAGTATACAAGGGCACTGCCCAAGCATGAAAGGATGTTGCTATGAAACGCAGAGCTCAGCCAGATTTGAAATAAATTAGGGAGGTGAAGGTCAGCAAAAACAGTGTCTGTATGTATATACCTTGGAAGCTAAAGGAAGTAGAGGTCCACAGCCCAGGGAAGCAGCAAATTTAGTGATGAAAGATGTGGAAAAGGTTAATTTACTCCATGACTTATTCGTTTCAGTTTCCACTGGCCAGTTTTGCTGTCAGGTGTCTCATTCCTTGGGAATGAAGCAGTAGCCCATAGGGAAGTGCAACTCCTAGCTTCAAAAAGAGCAGTAAGGATCAGGAAAGCTATAGACTAGTCCACATAATTTAGTATTTGGGAAGGTTGTAGATAAAATCCTTCTGAAGACATTTCCAAGTAAATGAAGGACAAGAAGATATCTGGGAACACCCAGCTCAGGATCACTAAGGTTGAGTTGTGTCTGACCAACCTCACTGTTCTACGATGAAAGTACTGGCTATGGCTGGGAGATCAAATAATCTCAAATTATTTATTATTACTCCTTGGCATAAAAGTAAAATGAGAGCAGATGCAATTGCCTGAATACTCTGCTAAAGCATGAGAAATAGGAGTTTTGATAATAAGAAAACAATATGAGGGTATATAGAAATAGAGGACCAGATCAGCCAATATTTTATGGGCAGAAGTGTAAAGTAAAGTAAATGCCCTTAAAGAAATCGTAAATGAACTTCAAAGGTCATTAATATTTTTATACTTTGAACTCCTTATGTTGCATTATCCATACAGCTGGTACATAGATGATGTATAGTCTACTACTGCTACTTGTTACTCCACTGCCTGAAGCTGAAGCAGTTCGTGGCATTGCTTGGAAAAATGCTGATGTTCCTTATTCATTATCAACACAGTTATAGCTGATCAGATGGCAGATTGTTTTCCAAGAAGTCAGAAATATGCAGAATTCTATTAATCTAAAGCATGCACAGCCCTTTGTGAGAAGAATGTCATGATTATGTATTAAAGCACTTAGAAGTTTGTCAGAAAAATTGCCTATGCATATGCAATTTTATAGCCTCTTTGACACATCCGTCATAATATTTTAGTTACATGACTCATTATCTTTCTTCCTCAAAGTTTCTAGTTACATTTATTGTTATTCAAGGTGGCATTTTTGTTCTTCTCTTTATTCTGTCTTTGACCTCATACTTTATTTAGCATACCTTGTTCAATCCTTGAATCAAAAGTATAATTATTTTCTTCGTCACTGTTTCCATGGTGGTTTTGCTATAGTGAATGAATGCTTCATAACTACAATTTCCTAAGATTTAATTTATTGCAGCCATTTGTCTGTTTGAAAATTAATCATACTTTCGGGTACCCACTAGTTTTGGGTATCCAGTTTTGATCACTTGAGACCTGACTTTTTCATGCACTAATTTATAGCACTGTCCTCATTCAGAGTAGTCTGAATTGATTTTATTTACAATTGGAAACACAACAGTTCTGCAAATCTGACCCCACATTTTTTCAGAAAGATGAAAACATAGTTTCATGAGTACTTCATGCCCTAGATGAAAGACATAGATTTGAAATTCAGATGTCGGCTCCAGGAAATTCCTTTTCCTTTCCTCTAGACTCTGCCATGTTTTTTTTTTTTTTTTTTCTCTCTTTCCCCTTAGAAGAGAACTAATTTATTATATCTTATTTTCTCCTCTTGTGCCTCTTTGCTCCATAGGCCTCCTCTTCCCACCAGAGATTGTCTAACTGAGACATACATGAACAATTGTTCTCAACAGGGATATTCAACTTACAAAACTGGTGCTTCGATTTAAGAATGGAAAAAGGGCATAGCTTCCTTAAATCTTGTTTCATTTTTCCACTTATAAAGACACTACTTTTAACATAGTTGCATTAATGATGGTATCATCCTGTTTCACAGCCATCAGTTTCATCTCTAGTGTTACACATCTTCAAACCAAAAGTAAATTAATCAGACATCCTACAGACTATTTTCTTTCAATGCAGTCTGAGAGAACAAGGCATTCGGGAAAGGCTTTTGTTAAAAATGTATGTGATCATAAAAGCAAAGACTATATTATCATTTATGTGTGCACACCTTAATTTTAGCATTCTCTAATGCTAGGTATTTTAAAATCTAATTCTAAGTAAAAATTCAGTAATGTCCACTGCTATAGTTTTTTTTAAGTGTTTTCATACTTATGTGTAAAATACATATATAACAAAGTATAAATACACCTATACTCCCGTTTATATGCTTATATTGGCTAGCTACGGACAAAAACAAATCTCACTGAATCACCTAGAAGTATATTTAAATGGATATTTTAATATTGTCATAACCTATTGGTTAACATAAAGCACATTGTCTTTTGAATTAATACATAAATAGCAAATAGATAAAGCTAGAAAGGAAGTCGGTATACATTGACTGGTGGAAACAGGGAACTGCTGTGTCAAAGAAAATAATGTAACTTCCTGCTTGCTACCCACCACCTGTTATTGTCCCCCACCATCTTCCCCTACTTACTTCTGATTTTGCTCTGTGTGTGGCTGTCTGGACTTAGACTTCTGAGGGTACACGGACCTGGTAGATTCAAACTTCTACATTTCTCATTTAGTTGTATTGCGATTCTTGTTTCTTCTCCATAACTATGCATTTACTTTGCCCACCAGTGCCCCAGTCACTGCAGGTGGGTAGGATGGGCTGATGCCCAAGCTGAGAGCTTTCTACTCCCAGGTGCCACAAGAAATCCCCTCTCCCACCATGGCACAGGTTGCTAACATGACTTTTGATTGACAGATGTAATTCTTACTTTTTGTCAGAATAAATAGATCAGAGACTGAACAAAAGGGAAAGAGGGAAAAACAATAACACTAAGACCTGGTAAAAGTTGAAGAAGAAGGGATTTTTTTTTCATTCTTGTGTCCTGCAACACTCACATAAATACCATTTGCAGTGCTGAAGGTTAGCAGAAATCTGAGCCCTGATGAACCCCATGACTCCAAGTGTGTATAGTTGCTGGTATTTATCAACTAGAATAGCATCCAGGGGTGAAAGGGAAGTAAACACCACTGCATTACTTGTTATACATGTAGCAGTGATGCTTGATGAGGCTTGGAAAGATCATGTGGCTCTGTGAATGGTGAGCAAGCCAGAGGAGGAGCAGGGTAAACAGCAATTAAAACCCAGTTAAGCAAAGCCAGAGTGCATTGTCTGAGATTTGCATAGAAATCTGCAGGCAACTTATGCCCATTCTGGTGGTGAAACTCTGGTTGGACGAGTCAAAAGCTGATTGAATTTGTTGCCATACTTACAGTCCAGTATGAATACACAACACAAAATTAAAAACAACCAAACCAAACCAAAACAAAACAAAAAAAACCCCACCACACCAGACTAATATTCAGGCAAAGGAAGCCTGTCAGCTGTCAAGCTGGGAAATACTTTCAAATGACTGCAACTGCTGCATATTTTAAATGATCCTTTATTTTGAGACAATTATATTAGATGACCAGTCAATCTTTTCAAATTCCCCCTACTCAGAAAACAGGCAAAGTCAGTGATTTACTGGAACTGTATATTTTAAGAACCAACCCAAAACAAGGCATGTGATTTTCTCTGATGAACGTTAACTATTACATCATAAATTAAATCCTAGATGTTCTTTGTACTAAAATAACATACTTCAAGGGCTTTCTTCACAGTAGACACTGTATACTTGACAGGCTAAAAGCTCATTAAAAATCGCCAGCATACCTATCTTCCTTAAATGTGGACTTGAAAGACAGTATGGTGTCAGTTTGTTAAATTTGAATTGATCACAGGGTAATTTTACAGTCAAAGTTATAGCTGCTAATGACTAAATCCAGCTGATAATGAGGACATTTCAAAAAACAGTCTGATGCATATATGCCGGTATGGAAACTAGTGACATGTGACAAAAGGTGGTCAGAGAACCACAGCATACCTGGATCACTATTCTGGAAGCATTTGTAAGGGTGGAATAAAAGAGCCACTTTTAAGTCTATAAGAAATTTGATAGAAAACTAATAAAGAGATTTTTTTGAACAGGTGCAAGGTAATGAGACAGACAAATTAGGTAGGATTTAAACTGCTGCACTTGGTATTAACTGACTCAATATGGCAATATTTTGAAGGTGAAAAAATGAAACTTACGATACACCAAGCACCAAATTCTCAAATATAGATTAACCCCCATATATTTCAAAGAGACTTTTTCCCACCTAATACATGGAAATAGTATTTTAAGAGGATATTGAAAGTTATTGGCTGGGAGACAATAAAGTTGCTGCACATGCAATGAACAAAAAGCTGTTTGAAGTGGAGCAATGATCATTTAGAATCAGAAAACCTGGCTCTCTTACATAGGAGACAGATTATGTCATATCTAACGATCTGAGATAGAAAAACAGAAGGCTGAGATTTCACCCATGCACTGTCTGCAGAGGAATGCATTCTAATACAGGTTTTGGAACTCAGATTGGTACATGATGACAACAATCTATGATAGATGAGCTAAAGCTGACCTTAATATTGCCTCAGCTTTATGTCAGCTTTAGCTGAAGTTGCTGGATTCAGTTACTGAGTGAAGTGTAGTATGTAGAAATTCAGACTAAATGGTCTAACAGTGCCTTCTGCTTTAAATTATGGGACAGATTGGTTACCCCCAGCTTAGACATCTCAAGATGGGGCATTTAAGTTTCAACAAGTCATTCTAGGCTCCCTTTGCAGTCGACAAAGGAAAATTAATCTCATGCTAAGAAAGGCATCTAAGAAGACTAAGATGAATTACTCTCTGGAATGTTTATCTCTGCTGCCTTTAAAAGAAGCCATGGGAACTGGCTGAGATTTACACATCTATGCTTTGGTTGTTGTCAAGGCTGGGCAGATTAATTTCTCTTTTCAAGTTTTTTTTTTTTCCTTTTTTTTTGTTTTTTTTCCCTGACTTTATGTTTAAAAACATATGGAAGTATTTCCACTCTTGCTACTAAATTCAATTGATCCTTAGAGAAGTTAAGAATAAGTGAAATACCTACTCATTTTTCCTGTTGTTTCTAAATTCACTCTTTTGCTGTGTCTTCCTTTTCATCATTACAATATATATAAATTGTAAATATAATTCCAGTAGCTAAGAGAAGAGAGTACTATTTTCACACATAAATATGTCACAAGGATAAACCACAGCGATGAAAAGTTCAGACCTACATACAAGAAATGCACAAAAGAAGAAGGTTTGAGAGATAAACAAGCTTTGACTGCTGTCTCTTGATGAGCCTGGAACTCTTCATGGGAAGGCAGAATAATTTCTGACTTGCAATGCCTGAATCAGAAGCTTCATACTGAGGAGTTATCTCCATACAGTTTGAAATTATTTTTTTCTCGTTTTTAATTATTTGTTAATAATTTTTAATATATGCTTGATATTGTCATACTAGCTCAGGCAGAGACAGATTTAACTGGGGTGTCATTCATCCAGAAAACCACCAAACAGCCTGCAAATGCCCACATATTACATATTAACAAGTAATACTCCTCTATCTACATTTGGACATAAATGATTCCGAGGAAGAAAGATTTGTGATAGCATCCTCTTTTGTCCAATCTTTTGCAAATCTAATAATAGAACAGATTTCTAAAGGAAAAGACTGTCCGAGCAAAGGCTTGATTACACAAAACCACTCTGCTCACTGCTGTCACTTCTTTGTCAGTCAATGTGCTCCATGGCCCAATGGATGAGTTATATATGGGTTTCAGTGTGGATTGTCACGTTATGTATCCTTACACACTTCTGCTACAAGTGACTTTGTTGGAAAGATTAGCTACAAGCACATATCACTTTTCAATACAGATATGGCATATATTAAAACTCTTTTGCTGCTTTTTTAACCATCAAAACAAAACAAAAAAACCCTTCTTTTACAGGAGACAATAATTACTGAACATTGATGTACTGAACACTGACATAATTATCTAAATATTATGATAAAATAATAAAGAAAGTATAATGAAGATGTAACAGGGGAGTGCAGAATTACTGGATAAATAGCCAAAATCCAGATTCAAATACAAGATGTCAATATACTTGCTATTGTGTGCTATGGATAATGACCACAAAGAAGGGATCTGTTCAGATGAAGAATGGGTACACACTACACTTTAAGACTAGACAGACTGTAAACAATTTTTCCATGGCAACCAACTAATGTAACAGTAATAGTTCTAACAGATGGAGGCTCATTAACTCATCAAAAACAGGGACCTTAGATTAAAGTCAGTCTCATAATCAAAACTGATAAAAAGAGAATTCTTTTTGAGTACATAAATCAAGTTGGCAAACCATAAAGTAAGCCAGTAGATACAGATGATGATACTTTAGATAAAGTGCCCCTCCAGCCAGCATTCTCTCTTATCCTCTGGGGCTTCCCTGGAAGCCAATTAGGTAAACAACATAGATACTGTTTGTCTGGACTACATTTCTATTATTTGATAGTTTATAATGGTTTCACAGTTTATAATTTTTATTTTAAACCTTACACAGTACTTGATATAATGTTGTTATGGAAATAGAACCTACCTTGGAGACCAAAAATCAGCATCTGTTGCTTAAACAAAATTGTATCTTCAACCTGCTTAAACTTATTTTTTTACATCTACAGTCCTAATCAAGTAGGGTTGCATTCCTTTTATTTATGAATCTGTAAAAAGAGGCCAACTAATCTACTCCAGTGGGTTTATTTAAAAAAAAAAAAAAAAAAAAGGCATAAAATTGTAGTTTCAGTCTGTAACCAGGTAAACTTGTGTAACTTCTTATTCATGGACCCAGATCATCTATTATTAATGGACTTTGTGGAAATTATTATTGAAAAACAACTTGGTACATGGAACAAAATTGCTCAAGTGCAGGAAAAATTCTCTGATAGATTTATACAACTTGAGATAACTTGCTTCTTTGTTTATCCAAAAATTATCAGTATATGTTAAAAATCAGATTATTACTGATGATGTTTTTAAATCTCCCATAATAAGGAACATTTTGGATGCATTTTTTATTACAAAATGGAAAAATAACATACAAAATTCCAATAACAGACATCACAAGCATCTCAGTTGTAGAAGTCTTTTCATCTTTTGTATTAATGATATAAGCCAAGTAACACTTAACGACACTTCAATTTAAACCTTGTAAAGACTTAGACTTGTTTTCAGTACTGCCATATTTCATATACTAAGTTTTTTACTGTACAAATAAAATACTGCATTTGTGTGATTACTACACAGCACTTGCAGGAGCTAAAAGTCAGCACTTTGAAGTTTGTGGTTTTATTTCTCAGGGACTTAATATATTAGTATGTGTGGGTGACTGTCAGACTTTATGACATTTTATTACATCCAAACAAGAGGAGAGAAAGAGAGATTCTGAAATGTAAATTTGACAACTCATTGAAAATTACCACTACTGCTTTGATTTTTCAAAGTATGTGTCTTGTTGCAAATGTAAAACCTTCAAGAAAATTTGAAAAACACTAAAGAGAATGTTGTATGCTTTTGACATTTGAATTCTCCCCAGTCTAGTATAAAGGTACCACCCTATGCCTTATTGTTGTCTATCTAAATCTTTCATAAAAGATTAACTTGCAGTGTCAAGGCCACTGGCTAACATCCATTTTGACACTGATGAAATTACCTGGAGTGATGCAGTCTCCCAAGGCACACTCTGTCACAATTAATGAAATATGAAGGGACCAAAGAAAATTTTTATGTATCTACATAACAGAGCAGTGGAAGAAAATGGTAAAACAGGAAAAGTAAATTAAAGAAGAAATAAGAAAACACTTTGAAAAGTATGAGTGAAGACAAATTTGCCTCCAAAGAAATCTTCAAATTCCTCAGAAGCAGAACAGATTTGCCAACAATCATATTTTGGAACAGAATGCAAAGAGCATGTCAGCATTTTGGCCACGATATAATATTCTAGTAACACAGAGCAATAGATGATAAATGACCTTTGCTAAATTAAAGAAGGAAGAAAGTAGGGTTCGGGGCCACTTCTCCTTGCCAATATCCATCTGGCTTCCTCAAATCTCTCTACCAAAGCAGTCTTCCCTCATAATGAAGCCAAGTATACCAACAGTCATTACACCTGAAAAAATGATAAATAACTGACCCATTTTTTTTTATACAAGGGCTCATGTCAGTGTAAGAGTCAGATGGAAATTACACTGAAGTCAGCAGGATTCCATTTACTCCAGAGGACTTTAGATCAAACTCTGTGAAGGAGCATCCTTGCGAGTCCTGAAGCCAGCAGACTTTGAATTATTAAGGAACTTAAGGGACTTTGCCAGCTAGAACAGTTGTGTTCATACAAAACAAGATACAGATGTAAACTTCTACAATGATACTGGCACAATCTTCATGCTAGGAACAAATGTATTCCGGTATTGGAATCTCTATTTTTTAAATGCCATTCATGAGGCAAGAATGCGCCATTAAATGCCCTTGTACTAGGATAAATGAGGAGAAGGAAAGGTGTGATTCCTATCCACTTAGCTGAACTTTTCAGGGAGAAGAATAAGTAAATCAGTGCTGCTGACCCTCAGTTTAGCTGCTAAAATTTTTACCCAGCAATCACATATATTTATATATAAGAATGCAGTGAACAATATAAAAAAATAAAGGTACTTTTTTATGCAGTCCTGCCTTTTCCCTAGCCATTTGTCTATTGCATTTAAAGGATTGTTATCATTATAAGTTCCAAGGTATATGTTAGGCCTTCATCACCACTTTAATCATTTAGAGAGACCCAGTGTTCGAAGTATCCTAGTTCTTGTTACTGAACATGCAGCTCTCTGTAACCTCCTTGAGCTCTCCTTGCAACTCCTCATTCACTTGGTTACTTCTGAACCCTGCATTGCCTCCTAATTTCCAGAACCTTAGCCACAGTATATTTGTCATATTGAAATATTAATTTTGTTAATTTTAGGATTCAAATGCATGGTGGAGTTTTTTATTATTATTTTAAAAAAACCCTACTTTTTATGCTTTTGTTACCAATATTCATTTCCTTAAAGCCTTTAAAACAATTGTGGCTAATGGGAAAGATGACAGCAACTGCAAAGCAAAGCAAGTCTTCATCTGCTGGGTGCAGCATAATTCAGACACATACTAAGTACTGTGTCAGATGACTGAAAAATCAGTTTCACTCTTTTTACTTATAATCCTTACAGCAAATAGATTTTGTCCTATCACTTCAGAAAACAGAACTAATAAAGAAAACTAAGAGGGACTAATGTAACAGGCTTAAAAGCAAACTTTAGCCTATAATTCTAGTTGAAAGTATTCCCAGCATAAAGACTATGAATCGGGATTGAAAAATAAATTAAATAATAAGTCATAAACCATGTATTTATGCCAAACAATGACAGATTTTGGACACTAGCAATGCATCACTGTGAATTTAAAAAAAAAATAAAAATTTCTGATAATCTCCCTTCCATCCTAATATTTCTTCATCTACACCACTTACACAAAATCTAGGTAGAAAACTGAAGATAATTTCTGGGGTCTTTATGTTTATTGTGCTATATGAATTTAGGTGTTGCATTACCAGTACTTCGAAGAGCTCTGCTTATTATGGTTATTATTATAGTTAATCAAAATACCCAGTGATTCATAGTACTGTCCACAAAGTATGATTTTACCCAGAGCCACCAGCACCATTATCAGAGATACATCAGTACACCAGAATATACTTTTTCTACTTATTCACAAACTTTCAGCATTTCACACAGAGTATTTAATTTTTTAATGTAAGTGATGTTGATTTCTACCAAATGATAAAATACCAACAAATTTAGAACATGAAATAAGAATTTCACAATGGATTTCTGTATACTAATTTCATAGGAAACTTTGGTAAATTAATGATGACCATGCTGTTAGGTTTCAAAGAGGACTGATCATTTTAGATGCCTTCATTATAAGGTGCTCTTAGTTAAGTATGTGCCATGAGGTCTTTCTGCAGCACTAGCAGAATGTTTGACAGTTTCTTAAATTCAATGCCTAGCTGAATGCCTGTATGCCCTTTTCAGAACATTATGCAAGTACAGTGCCAGCAACCACGCAGACAAAACTGAGAAAAAAGCAACATACAATTTGGTTCTCCAACATAAGAGCGTTTGATTTTAGGACCTTATTAGAAAACAGGAGGACTCTGCAAACTAGGTACCTGTCCTTTTCACCTCTGTGCCTGGGAAGATCATGAAGCAGATACTCCTAGAACCTATGGAGAACAAGGAGGTGATTCCAGACAGCCAGTATGGCTTCACCAAGGGCAGGTCCTGCCTAACCATCCCAGGGACCTTCCACAATGGAGTGACATCTGTGGACAAGGGAAGGGCTACCTGGATTTCTGTAAAGCCTTTGACACAGTTCTCCACAGCATCCTACTCTCTAAATTGGAGAGAGGTGGATTTGATGGGTGGATGGTTAGATGGATTAGGAATTGGTTGAATGGTCACACCCTGAGGGTAGTGACCAATGGCTCAGAGTCCCAACGAACACTGGTGAGAGGTGGTGTCCCTCAGGGATCTGTACTGGAACTAGTGTTATTTAATATCTTCATAATGACGTAGACAGAGGGATTGAGTGCACTCTCAGCAAAGCTGAAGATGATGCCAAGGTGAGTGGTGAAGTTGACACACCTGAAGAATGGGATACAGAGGGTCTTGGAAAATCTAGAGAAGTGGGCCTATGGGGACCTCTTGAGGTTTAAGAAGACCAAGACACTGCATGTGGGTCAGGGTAATCACCAGTAACAACACAGGCTGGGGGATGAAGAGATGGTGAGCAGGCCTACCAAGAAGGACTTAGAGGTGCTGATGGATGAGATGCTGACACAAGCTGGAACAGTGTGACTGCAGCCCAGAAAGCCACTTGTATTCTGAATTGATTCAATGTGTGGTCAGCAAGTCAAGAGTGGTGATTGTGCCCCACTACTCCACTTCTGTAAGACCCCACCTGGAGTGCAGCATCCATTCTGAGGTCCCCAGCACAGGAAAAACATCGACCGGTTGGAACACATCCAGAGAAGCATCACCAAGATGATCACAGGGTTGGAGCACCTCTCCTAAGAAGAAAGGTTAATACGGATTGTTCAGCCTGGAGAAGAAAAGGCTTTGGCCTGGCCTAATCATGGCCTTCCAGTATCTGAAGGAAAGGAAAGATAGAGAGGGACTGTTTAAAAGTGTATGTACTGACAGGACAAGGGGAAATGGCTTTAAGGTTTAGATTAGATTTAAGGAAGAAATTTTCTCCTGTGAGGGTGATGAGACACACAGATTGTCCAGAGAAGTTGTGGATGCCTCTTTCCTGGGAGTGTTCAAAGCCAACTTGGATGGGGCTTTGAGCAACCTGGTCTAGTGAAAGGTTTCCCTGTCCATGGCAAGGGGGTTGGAACTAGATGATCTCTAAGGTTCCTTCCAATCCAAGTGATACAATGATTCCATGATTCTAATAACTGAAAAATTACTTTCACTCAGTACTCCCTTGGCAAAACAGGATTATATCTTGGAACAGACCTGAATTATACATTAATTCTAGTCTTCTACTACCGACCTCTGCCATAAAAAAGACTCCCCCAACTTTATTTAACTGAGCATTTTTAGCGTTACCTACCATTCTGCTCTGAAATTTACTTTTTATAAATATAATTATGCTGTAGCAATCGATCCAGAAAAGATCATGTATCAAAACAAATTTTCCTGTCCGTCTTCCTCTTCCTAGACTAGAAAGCGTCTTCTAACTTCGTCCAACATTATTAGAGGGATAATTCCCCCAAATCAACTAATATCAGTGGCATGAGAATGTTACAGAGTAAAACTTTTCAATTTACATTCTAAACTAATATTAAATATTTGGACAACTCAGTCATCAAAATCTACATGCCCTAAAGGCCCCAGGCTACAATATATTTCAGTTACTGAAAAGAATTTTGTTGTAGCAGCCATGTAGTCGAAAACAAATTAACACCACCTCTCAAAAAGAGAAGCCAGTTGGGCAGAGTACAGAAACATCCAACATCATTGGAGGAAACCATTTTTTCACAGAACAGTCTGTCACTGTTCTGTCTGTCCCTCAAGTGAGACCTATAAAACACCTTCAACATATGAGCCTGGAAACTAAAACCCATTATTATACTGGACAGTAAAAGTTATGGACTGAATAAAGATATTGCGCATTCCATTTTCCCCCATGACACCCTGCCAACTAGCCCTGAATGTTTCATAGGCATTCAGCACCTGCTTCTGTCAGCTCCACACAGAATAATGATCTTCTCACCTCTGCTTTATTAACCTCCTCTTCTTTCACAAACTGCCACATACCCTTTTCTCTCAAATTGCTTTACTGATCAGCAGAATGACAACCAAACACAACTGTTCCTAACTGGTAGCTAATTTTTCACTTTTTTTCTTTCTGGTCCACATCTAAACAACATGTTTTAAGACCTCATTTCAGCTCAGTCAATCTAACAAAAGGCACTAATTCGATCTTTTTTTTTTTTTTTCCTGATTGTGATCTGATTGCATATGAGTACACATACCCACAAAATCATCCCGGATTGAATTAATAAAAGGTAATACTCTGCAGTTAGCTCTGTTCAGGAAAAAAAGTTAATGGAAGTTGAAGATATGATATGAAAGATTATTAAGGATGTAGAGAAGTATTTCATTTTCAGTATTTTAATGTGCCAAAAAACATTAACTTTGCAAAACAAATAGGCATTATGACCAACTAAGTTTATATTGATTAGTCTGGACTTAAGTGAAAACAGAAAAATACTTGAAACAAAATACTTTCACTTTATTTTTTGATTGAGGTACTCAATTTGAAAAAACATACTGAAATCCCTGAAGTTGTGGAAGTGTTCAAAGCCATGTTGGATAAGGTATTGAGCAACCTGATCTAGTGGAAGGGGTCTCTGCCCATGGCAGGGGTGGTGGAACTTGATCGTATTTAAGGTTCTTTCCAACCTAAACCATTTTGTGAGTCTGTGGCTCTACAATACTTGGCAACTCTAAGAATCAAATCCTTCCTTATTTGTCACAGTTAGTAACAACTTCAGGATCATTTGACTATATTTTGAAAGTGGCATATCAGATGACAATAAATAAAATGCCTGAATTCCTATTACCAAAAAAAAGAAAAAAAGTTGTAGCACCATCTGTCTCCAGACAAAGTCAGATACAAAGTAATAACTTCCTCTTTGCAGCACCTGTATTCAGTTTCTAAGGTACATCTAATTTTATTTTAACAAACCCTTAACAAGATCAGTTCACAGCCATCTGTGTCTTTACTTTGCAAGTAATTCAGGTTGTATCACTTTAGAAAATACCATTCAAAGCAAAGCAAAGCAACACAACACAAAGCAAAGCAAAGCAAAGCAAAAAATTGCACAAGATTAGAGATGACATTTTGAAGTTTGTTTCAGTTTACAATAGATATTTCTGTGCACTTATAAATGTAAGACCAGAGGACACCCCAAGTCCTTCTTCAGCAGCAACTCTATTGTGTTACCTCAGAATTAAACGTACTGGAAGGAGTTAAAAGTTTCTGACAACTCATGGTTCTCACATACTCTTTTAGTTAGTCACTCCCCACTAGGAAAGAGATCGAGAAGCTTCATCAACTCTTCTACTTCCTGAAGAATCCATGTAATGGAAAGCAAGGTAATAGAAGAGTCAGTCTTTCTACAGTCATGTAGCAGAAGTCTCCAAACAATGAGACTACAGCCACAGGACTATAGATTGTTCGTAAGCAGAACAGATAAAGAAAAAGCAGAATGTATATGCTGCTAGGTTGCTTAGTCATGATTTTCTAAATTCCCACTTAAGAATAAAGAGTCTAAAGAACTTGCATCAAAGCATAATTATTTAACTAAAAATAAATTAATAAGGATAAGCCTCTGAATCTCACTGGATATTGTCTCCCTGCCTTGTATAAATAAAAGTCTACTTTGATCCAAGTCCTTCACACATGGTATCAAATCACATCTGTCAGAATAGCAGGAGTTTGGAAATACAACAATGTGTGGCATTAGAATCAGAATTTCTGAGGCAGAAATTAGGACCAAGGGAGAGACAGCCCATTAATTTAGTATTAAACAGAGCAAATTTAGATGAATGAAAACAAAACTAAATGAAAAACAGAAAACTATCAGATCAGAGCCAAACACTGTGGATTTATTTTAGTCCCTCTGAAGTCAAATGGAGCATTTGTTTTTCCTCATTTGTAGAATAAAAACTTTGCTATTAGTAATGAATATGAGTCATAGTCTAATTACAAAAGTGATACTTTTGTCTAAAACGGATGTACAATTTGTAAACCAGGCAGCTTTCTGTTACAGTTTATTATGAAGAGCCTGAAGTCACCTACAGATAAGCAGCTAAGTATAACTGAATCATACCTGTATAATGTAGGGAGCTGCTGATAGGACCCAAGCTTTTGCACCAGAGTAAATGCTGAGAGCTAGAAACCTCAGGACAGACATAACAAGACCAAATCACTACTACAGTCAGCCTGTAAGATCACAACAGATTCAAAGGAATAAAACTGACAGGGACATAGGAGTATGGAAAACACTTAGCAAATCAATCAAAGCCAATAAATATGGCAAAGGCAAGAGACTGTCAAGAACTTAAGGCACTTTGTGTCAGGTTAACTGCAATGAAATAGGCAGCAATTTCAAACGATGAGTAATGGTTGGGTTATAAAAGCATTTCAGTAACTCTGCAGTGGAATGTGAGGAAACCATAGACTCTTCCAAGTAGCAGTAAGGACTAGAGAAAGGACAGATCTGTCTATATTACTGAGAGTAATAGACTGTGCTCAAGAACTTTGCAAATTAAAAAAGGAAAATAATGTCTGAGGTTAGAATTCATGCTACCAGAGACTTGGAATCTTGACAGTTCCTCATGGCAGCAAGTATTTGTGAAGTAAAAGGCATAGACCTCTGAACCATAAAAAAGCAATGCTCCTTATACGCAAATCTACTTTTATGCATGTCAACATCTGATTTTTTTTCTTCCTTCACAAATTCTCTCTCTGTGCTTCAACTTTTAAAGTCAAAAATACCTTCTTGCCAGTTTATTTACTCTCCGGCTTGAAAAAAAAAAAAAAAAAAAAGGTATTCACATTTAGTTGACATCATACTATCAGCGAAAGAGTTCAGGTACAACACACAACAGACCAGTATGATCAAACAGTGAAGCACACTTTATTACACACATGGTGCTACTTTTATACAGGCTGTGTCTTCTGGTTATGTGATCATACAAAGTAATTGGATAGCCCAAACTGTCCATGCTCACGCGATTCATGCTTTTTAGTCCATTGGTCTTGGTGTTAATTCGCTCTCCCTGAAGTCCACCCCATGGACTCTTTCCAGGAACCTCCCAGAGGAATTTGGGAGGGCTTGCAGCTTTCTTTTTAAGGTGCAGATAAGAACCTACCTCAAAGCTATAAATTATTCCTTTACTAGTGTTCAAAGGTATGCAAACAAAGGCCTGTGTCTCTTGGGAACTGTTACATGCATTCTTCGCAAAGATTTCACAAAGTGTCCATTTTACTGCATATATTCCACATCATACCACTCTCATTGCTACTTTAAAGGCCCATTCTGTCACAGAACACATGAAAAACCACACGTGCCCTGAGAATTATACACAGGTGTCAACTTTTAGCACAAACACAAATTTCTTTTCTTCTCTGTATAAAACTTACTGGTATCAGTGCTCTTCATTTCCAACACGTACTAAGAAAGTCACAGTTCAGTTATCATATGTTTCCAGAGGACTTTGACATCTTTGCTTAAGTACTTTGACATATACAGAAAATACAGCAAAGAATGAAGCTGGCACATTCAACACTACATTTGGTGGGAAAGTGTAGCGGTTTTCACCTGGTGTCCACCCAAACCTCCAGGTCCCCCACCTTTCCCAGAGGGAAAGGAAAAGGCAAGAAAAAAACTAGCTGAGATAATGGCAAAACAAACTCAGAGTAGCTAAATACTTAAATTTATTACTAACAAGATAAGAACTAAACCTAAAAGTAATAAAACTAAAAAGTAAGAAATAAATCAGTCTCAAGAGCACCCCTCTCCTCCCTCCTTCCAGCAGTTCAAGGGAGCAGGGAATGGGGGTTTTACAGGCAGTTGTTGCTGCCATTGCTCTTGTCCTGTGGGTCACCCATGGGGTGCAGTTGGGTCTCTGCACCCCGATGGTCTCCGTGGGCTGCAGGGGGACAACCTGCTCCACCACAGTCTTCACCACGGTCTGCAGGGGGACCACAGCTCTGAGTCCTTCCCCTGCTCCTGTGGGGTCCCTCCCAAGGGAGACAGTCCTCAAT
>VXAU01002734.1:343345-355444 GCA_013399695.1 Formicarius rufipectus | reverse complement strand
CCCCCCTTCTACTAAAATTCAGCTACAGAAACCCATGACAGAAAACAATTATCTGTCCTTCCTCTCTTCAGCTTGAGCTCTTTAAGTATTTCAGATTATCGCTCTACTCTTTAAATAGCAACATTTCTGCGATGAATAGCAGTTTCTTTCCTTTTTGGTCCTTAGTGTTTTGATTTGATCATTTCGCAGATAACAAAATCTTGGGCTGTTTACATGGTAAATAACAATGTGTATTTCACATATATTGTGCAAAACGGTTTGCCCATGTCTTCTGAAAATCTTATTAATCTTACTTACAGGACCCATGACTTATCTAATTTATTGAAAGGATAACATTTTTTAAAATTGTAATTATTGTTTTTAAAGTCCAGCTATATAAGACTGATTTTATTTCCCCCCCTTCTGTTTCCAAATACTCTGAGGTCTTAGTTATAGTTACAAACTACTTGCCCTTATACTTCAATTCAGGGTCACTTTCTGCTTCTGAAACTCTTGAAGTGTTATCTCTTCACTGACAGATATAATAAAGATTTCCCACAGTTTCCTAAAGTGTCTAAGACCCTTCAATATGCCCTTTTATCTGAGATATGGGCATGATCTTGTGGAAGCAATGCAAGATCTATGAGAGACTCATGTCATTCTGGGCTTGAACCTAGATGACATGCAGAACACGACAGGCATCTTAAAGGCAATTACACTAGTGTCCTTTACTAGTGTTCAAAGGTATGCAAACAAAGGCCTGAAAAAAACCAACAACAACAAAAAAACAAAACCAAAACAAAAAACAAACAAACAAAAAAAACCAACAAAACAAAACAAAATAAAAAACAAACCACAGACATGAAGGATAAGATTCACCTTTCAGGTGAAGATACCCACTTTTATTTACATGTCCTGGATCCCACCATCATCAGCAGGAATGAAAATTTTAATTAATGTGCCTGAACATAAGTACTGAGTACTACTTGAAATTCAGTAGGGTACCCAGCAAGCCTATAAGCTGCTACTCCAGAAGTGACATAAGTGATGTCTCATGTCTGGCAGCTCTGGAAAAACATTCCAGAAAGCCCACAGTGGTTCAAATAGCACTAAGTACCTAAGTACCTATGTACAGGAACCAGAAGGTGTCCTCAGCAATTCAGTCAGGGCCTTGAGGGCTAATCCCTGATGGTATTTCAATTACCAAAGCATGGCCTACTACCTTCTGAGATGTCAAGTATGGACATCAAATGGAGATGAACAGCTAGGTTGGACTCCATTGCCCATATGTACTATACCTCATTTGTCTGTGATAGGAATTTAGACACTTGGCTAGCTTGCAAGCATCTGTGTAGTACACAATTAAATTTAAGCATTCTAGTTTGAAACTGAGTCCCATCCAAGAAATACCATTCCTAAACAAACTAAGTTTCTTGTATTTACAGTACCATGGATGTTGAATGACATTAAGCACCTGTGTTTAAGCAACTCCATCCATCTCCAAGACTGTAATATGTTTGGTGTCAATTCAGGTGACTTCATAAAGATGTCTAGTGTTATTTGGAATGTTCTAAGAGGCTCAAGACATAGGACATTATGATACGGGCTATAACAAAGCCTATGTTTTCCTGAAGTAACAGATGGAGGTCAAAAAAAGTATCCCATCTAACAAAAACAAAAAAGTATCTCCAACTAACACCTTCCTCATTTCCTACATTGTATCACTTCACTCAGGCAGATTTTGTTCAGACACCCTAAAATTGCTACTTTCAGAAAACACAGGTTAATTAATTTTCTTGCATGCTCTAGCTGAGCCTAAGTGATATGCCTAGTAGAGAAGGAACCCATTCAAAGCTCTGTGAAACAATGTATAAGTACTCTCTTGAACTGCCTTAAGAGATAGAAAGCAAGGCTGAACAAATAACTGAAAAATTTTGATAGTAATGAATGACATTCTATTAAAAAAAACCCAAACAAACAATAAAACAACCACCAGCTAAACTGAACTGCAGCTAAGTTTTTTATACACTCACTTCATATAACCATAACCTTTTACCTTTTCCCTTGGTCATGCATTTTGGTGGCTCCCAACATTAAAACCTTCTAAGAAATTAAAGAGTCTGTGTAATGGGCACTTCTTGATTTCTTATCCGATTTCACCCCATTTTGAAGAGAAATCGCCCAACCAAGGGTGTCAAATGTGGCAGAAACACTAGCTACCTCCATTCCCAGAGGCTTCAAGAACTTTCTCAATTTCATGCTTCCTTGCACAACTTTATTTACACTAAAACCATTCTGCTATGTGCTTCACAGCAAATACTTGCTCTTGATCTCCCAGCAAATCTTGGCTATATTATCTGAATACTCTGTGAAGCCTTGACTCTTTACTATAGACTGTGGTTGACATATCAGGTGAAACACAAGTGAACTGCATAATGGAAGTTAATGTCCCATCAAAATGGGGTCAACAGGATACAATCAAACATATGATATCATCTACTCAGAGTGTGCAAGCTTTTCTTCAAAATAGTTTTTAGATTTGAAGTGGATGCTGTAGCACAGATATATAACATACGTGCTGCAAATTAACTTTTTGAAATCCAAGTTAGAGTCTCAGAGAGGCATTTTCAACAACTTTCAGATTAATAAACACTAATTTTTAAAATATTTGCTTTTAAGATATTAAAATCTAAATTTAAAATCTTTGGTTTCTCAGCAGAATCTCCATGAATATACATAGCTACAAAATACAAACCTAAATACTACTGAAGTTGCATTTGACATGCTTAATTACAGAGGCTTTTTAAAAATTAATTTTACACTGTTTGATTGACTGTAAATTATCAGTTCAAACTCAATCATCCAGCATAGTGTCTCCATAAAAAAAATCTTCATGTACATATGTGAAGAAATAGATTTTCTTCTTGAAAGATAGTTTCTTTAGCACTCCAAGCTTTAAAAAATTCCGTAAACACTGCCAAATACCTATCTTTTATGCAGAATATAGAGCCTCTCTTCAAAGCTCTTATTTAAATATGTTAACTACTTAGGCACTTTTCTAATGCAAATTGGCATGCACTGAAAGACACACTGAAAAGCATTTTTGCTGCATGCCATTTGAAGTTAAATGTACCTGCTTCGTACTTCCATGGAAGTACATCTACTTCTTACTTCCCTGGAACTTTTCTCACAAGAATTTAAATTACAAGATGAAAGAAAATACTTGTATTTCACAGTGTGATGGAAGGGACTTGGTTCAATTTCTGACTTTGCTTGTTCTGACCCAATAACAGTTGTTTCATTCAAATCAAACAGAAAAAAAATCTTAGCTATAGAGAAAACAAGAGTACAAAATGACAATTGTATTACAAAAGAGTGCTGAGAAATTTTCATTGCTAGCCATACAACTGCATTTTCTGAAGCAGTTTGTCTAAATTGAAAATACTGATGAAACTCATGCTTGGTATTCTAAGTACTGAAAGTCCACCAGAAGATTACACCCTTCCATCTATGTAAAGCTATACTTGGAGTCTTGGATGTCTTGAAGCAACTTTATTTCTTACCTTCACTATCACAGACCATTTTAATAAGCAAGTGGAAAAAAAAAAAGATAAAATAATAATTGTGGAGTATTTTACAGTTAAAACTTTCTCATAATAAAATACCTTCCACTTTCTTGTAGGGACGTGGGAATTTTATTCTAAATCAGGTTTCTATAGTTGTCAAAAACTTCTTACAAAGCCTTTTGAAAATTCTTCAGAAATTTTGCTGCTTTTTTCTCAAATGATGTAAGAGACAGTTGCACAAATCACCAACATTAAAGCACTATGATCACAATATCAGAGAATGCCTGAGGTTTGAAGGGACCTCTGGAGGTCAATTGGTTTGACCCCCCTGCTCAAGCAGGGCCACCTGGAGCAGGTAGCCCAAGTACTCAGTTATTCTCACAATCAAAAATAGTTTCCTGATTTTCAGAGGGAACCTCCTCTGTTTCAGTTTGTGACTATTGTGTCTGGTCCTGTCTTTAGAAGATCCTGGCTTCATCCTCCTCTTTGGACACTCCCTTCAAGTATTTGTACATGTTGATAAGATCCTTCTCCCATCCCCAGCCTTCTCTGCTCCAGGCCAAACAGTCTCAGTTCTCTCAGCTTCTCCCCTTATATCCCCTGCTCCTGTCTTTTAATCATCTTAGTCATTTTTCACTGGTCTTGCTCCAGTATGATCACATCTTATACCTTCAGGTGCTTTTCTGTAAAGCTGCTTTCCATCTGGTCATCTCCCAGCCTTCGCTCATCCATGATGCTGTTCCTCCCCAGGCACAGGGCTTTACAATTCCATTTGTTGAACTGCATGAGATTCCTGTTTTCTTTATCCTTCTTAAAACAAATTACATTGGGATAACCCTCTGGAGAAATATAACCAAAAGGTCAAAGCTATCAGAAAGCTTAAACTTCTTGGTATGGTACTAGGGCCCTTTGAAAGAGCTTAAGGGATTTTACTTTGTAAACTTTCTATGTTTGTGAAATTTCTTTCTTCAATATCAAATCCATGCCTTCTTTCTACTCTTATCTAAAGGTGAGACTGTTTAAATATGAACCTAAATAATGAAAAACTTGAGTTAAGTAACAGAAAAGGAATAAAAATCCCATCTCTAAAATGGCAAAAATCTTTGACTTTTTATTTTGTCTTAAACCAATTTTTGGTAAGAAAAAACTTTTATCTACAAACCCATGTGATATTTTTAAAATCACTCCATATCTCAAAATTGTGTAATTTTTTTTTGGCTTGCTGTATGAAGCTATGTAATCATCATGTTATTATGTCATATAATGTCATACGACAAAACCCAAAAAATCATCATGTAACAGGCTTACATCCAATTATATGAAGAGAAAGAAGCCACACTACACATTTTCAGTATTTATGCAAGATAAAGCGTGGGCAAAATTGTCATATTCTTTCAAATCTTCTGTAAAACAATCTAACTCCATGCTCTGACTTCACTGCCTTGAGCTGCAGACCTCTCTGTATCTCTGAAATAATTTTTCCAAAATCTGTTGTTGGCTGCCTCTTGAACATCTGCTAATTTGACATTTAATATTGCAATTTCTTCTTATTCTTTCTCTCACTCTGTACTGACACTAAAAATACAAAAATAAGACTAATTCTTCAGAGGAGTAAAAACTGGATGAAAGTCTGTTATTTTGTTCATCTGGAAGCCAGATATTAGATTACAATTACAATTTGAGTTTCTTTATTTAGCAGAGTGATTGAGATATGTATTCTGTTTGATGTGGCATTACCTTTCCAGTCTGGACCTTGGTTTGGTTTTTTTCCAACCCCAGTGGTCTAATGATCAAGTTAGTATAAATTGAATTTGTTCTAGCTTTAGATCTGTGCAATTCTGATTGCACAGATGGTGGCACAGAAATGGTGTAATTTTGACTGATACATACACACACACATGCACATGTAACTAAAGGATAGTAACAGTAAGCAGTAGTTCTGTATTGAATGAACATTATCCATGGCTTTAAAACTTAAAAGGCACAGAATTAAGTATATCTGGCTCCAGAATAAAACCATTGTTTAGAGCAGTGCAAGTTTGTCATGGTAGCATAGACTGTGGAGGTGCTGACACAGAGGAGAATAAGAGAGGTCCCAGAGCAACAAATAAATCAAATAATCAGCGTTATAGTCCTGGTCACTGCAGGGGTAAAATCTCCAGAGTTAGGTAAAGCTGAGTTTATTTCAAGGGCACCAATGAACAAAGATCAAGAATACCTCTGTAGAATCTTTTACACAGTTTTGGCTTGTGAGCTAACGAGTGAAGAACAAGCAAGCAGACTCAAGTGAAGATTTAGCGAAATTTGCAAGTAAGTCCCCCCAAGAAAACCCATGATCACGGATGGAGAACTTCCCAGCACCAGCCTGCTATTAATGCAAAGCTGGGATGTTGACACCATTACTGAGGAAGATGAGTGCTGATGGTCATTAGAACCAGAGGAGCAGAGGAAGGGTAAGCATAACCCCAGGGAGAAGAGGCACATTTACACATGCACCCACACTGGGACTGTGAGTGCAACATTTCAAACTGTATTAGTACTGGGATATTTTTCTAGGATTGTGTTCATTTCTGTAACTAGATCTGAAATAGAAATAATTATGTGGTTCAACTGATAACATTTGTACCATACTCACAATATATATTGTTGACTTGGTATATAAGGTGTGATTTTGACCTTAACAAAATTTTGCATGAAACACTGCATGTGTTTAAAGGCAATAACAGCCCTGAGCTGCCTTTCTCTGAAAGGCTGTAAGTTCACTTTCAAAGAATAATGTTGGCCATGTATGTTTCCAAGTGCACAGGGTATCCTTCCACAGATTTGTTTTTCTTTCTAACCCCTTCACATATTTTCTTGCTCTAAACATTTTTCTACTGTCATTTTCTGTGTGTTCATCTGCCTTCTATTTCAATATTTGGAAATACTTTACATTCAATGGCAACACTTAATAATTTTTATTTTTTTTTCATTCCCAGAGAAGAATTTCCTTCACAATGTCCTACTGCCCAAATACCTGGAAAATTGACTTTGGGATTGAATACCTGACATATTAGAAACATTGATCTGTCAAATCAGCAGACTAGTTCAGCATGCTAAAAGCGGCAAAATGTAAGCACTGGATTCAGCTTTCTTTTGTGAAAAATATAGGGTTCACCTAAGAAAAACATTCAGTGGATTTCATGCAAAGTAGATGAGTGACTCAGTAAGAAATAAAACCCAAAACAAATAAAGTGTGATTTTTAAAACTATATTATTTGGGGTTTTGTCATTTCTTAAAAATGCTATTTTAAACATTTGAAAATACTCAAATTCCCCACAAAATATTTAATTAAAGTTTTGATTTTAAAGCTATCAGTTCTCAGATTCATTAAAAATTTATAGAATAAATACTTTGTTCAGCTGATACATCATCCCTTCACCTATTCTGTCTAATCAGCTTCCAGAGAAAAGGAAAACTATAAATGTGATTAGGATAGGACAGGACAGGATAGGACCAGAACTATACCTTTCATCTTCAAGGAATGCATGCAAGCAATACTTTAACTTTAATCACCTTTCTGTATCCCACTGATTCCTGTGAGATAAAAGTGCATGCTTAAGCAACACAAATGCATTCTGTCCTAGATCTTTTTGTCCCTGTGCAAATCAAAATATCATTAAGCAGCCTTATTTCCTTGACTCTGAAAGATATCTAGGTGTCTCTATAATATATTCTACACCTATGGCTGGAAAAAAAAAATAGAAGAAAGATCATAATATCATCAACATCATTATGACAATATTAAAAATAATCCCACCATAGCAAAATATGAAATTTCTTTTAATTTCCATTCCACTCTTCATGATATGGAAGAATGTCCTCTTTCAGTGTTGAAATTAAAAAACAGGCCATCAACATATTTAAGTAGTCAAGGAAAAATATTTTAATAAATGCTTCCCTCAGATTCTGAAAGTCAACTAATCTTCTGTAAGAAAAATATTTATTTACCACAATTTCATAGCAAGTGGGTTAATTGTTGGAAAAATTCATTTGACAATGCTTTAATCTGAACATGTGCAGGTTCAGATTGAACTGAACACAGGCAAGTTCATTAAAAAATGAACAGATAATATATTAGTCCTTGCTATTCGTAAGGAGAATGTAATCATATACACCAGCATTGGGTGGCATCTTCCCAGACTTTTCTTTCAACAGACAAAGCAGAGACCATTCATCTACAAAAATGTCTGTAGCGATATTTCATGGATAGTTAGAGGAGTGTGGGCTAGTCAGATACCAGTCACATACTGAAAATAGTGTTTTGTACATAGTCTTTCATAAGTCTGTGCATCTGTGTGACACAGAAATATTTTCATTGTCTTGTGTTGCACTGTTTCTCACCATGACATGTCTTGATTTTAAAACCTACACAGTTCTCTTGAGAAAAAAAAAAATAAAAATTCATTCTCACAACTATTTTCAATAAGCATAATTGCACAATTAATTTACAAATGCTTCTCTGAAATCAGGATTTCTAAATAAAACCTGTCAGTGTTTCAGTTTCAGGCTGAACAAAGTTCTAGTGACTTCACTAGAACTGCACTTATGAGGAAACTAGTATATAGAGGAATGCTGACCTGCGCAGGATTTAGTTGCCCAAACTCAGCACTATTTCAGGAACTGTGGTACTCTTCTTGGCCTCCAACTACCTCCTCCAAAAAATGCAGGTGTTCTGGAGACCTTGTACTTGCTCCTGTAACTGTCAGCCCAAGCAGGCTGCTCTCTGTGAGGCAAGACTAGCTTGGCCCAGATGGAGAAAAGTCCATTAGCTACAACATGCAATACAATGAAACAAAACTAGAGATAGCCAAGCAATTGCTTAGCAATTGTTTAGCAGAACAAGGACTTCAGAAGAAGAAAACGGATATAGGAAGGTATAAAACACAAATGCAAAAAGCAGAAATGGAAACCCAGCAATATTGAGCATCCACCCGTCTCTCACCTGACTGTTGAGTGATCACTCAGCTGAGATACTCGGTTGTCTGGGAATGTGGAAGCCTTCTTTTATGTTGACAGAAGGTCTGGGAAGCTCATGGATTTCAATTTAATTGCTGAAAACCAGTTGCTAATAGCACTGAGATAACCAAGAATGTATCTTGGAACATACAGGTCTTCTCATTCAGATTTTGACATAAGCAGCTACATGATTGTCTAATCTTTGTATATGTATTTAAATAATTATGTTCAGGAAAATAAATCAGTGGGTCTGGAGAGCTATTCTGTTCATACTACATACAGTTGAAGAAATGACAACATCCACTGATGGATTTTGTCTAGATTTCAGGCACTCTGTCCAATTTCTTTCACAGGCAACTAGTGTCACTTGAAATGCATTACTGCAATCTTCCTGGCCTCAAACTGTCACACCAGAAGAACGTGGGTCTCCAAAATGTTCTGTGTCTTATCTTTCCATTGCAATTAATGGACCAATTCTTGTCAATTGCAACAAGTCTGGATCAGAGTTCTCATGAAATAGACCAACATAAAACAAATTAGACTCATCAATGTCTCCAACAAGTCTTGTGTCATACCTTCTACTCTGATAGATATATTTTGGCTATTCTATTTTTTTTCCAGTTAAACTGGACACTGATGCTTACATAACATATTTGTACCTCCTTTGACTTTAATGGAAGTTCAGATAGCTAAAGCACTACTGGGTCGTTGAATAAGATTTTTTTTTTACAACTAATGTAGTTTCCTCAAATTACATAACAAAAGGCGTTTCCAGGGAGATGTGGGGGAGACTGGACCAAAGCCAAAAAAGCCCATAAAGCTCCACCATAACCCAACATTTGAGTTGGGGTACCTTTGCTGGCCCAGTTGAATAGCCAAGTAACACTGCATTGATATATCGTCTTTTGTGTTTTTTTTTTTTTTTCTAGAAAAATGTTACAGTATTTATTTGCAAATTTGTCTCTAAAAAAAGTCTATCATGTAGACTGACACACGGAAAAGAAAACTTCTTAAAGTTCTTAAACTTCTTAAAGTCCTTTCCATCTTTGAGGTTACAATCACTACATCAGCAACTAAAAAATGAGATTCCCACACACTCCATAGAAAACTGAGACTTGTATTGAATTAATGGAGAATTTTATTTTGCATTAATTGTTCTCCTCTGTTTCCTCTACTTCCCATAGTCTTGTACACATTTCTACAGTATTTCTACTAGAAACTACCTACACAAAATTAATCTCGATGATATCATGTGGTGCTAGTTAGTCAGAACACTTAAGGAGGATAAAGCACTTTAGCCTTAAGGACTCTTAAAATGAGAATCATTTATTCTCTGTTGTCTTCTATGAAATGGATTCTTGCTGTTACTAATGTAAAAACCTGCTGCTAAATGTTTTGACTGTACATATTAGCCAGCTGGTGGTTCAGTTCTCAGTATTGAGTTGCCCAGAACTGAAATCATTAATTTAGCTAAGAAAAGTATATTGTGCTGTACCTTTTAGGATTTGTGACTGTAATCTGTAATCACCAGGGAGTTTATTTGAATTTGTAATAATACTGGAGTTGGTAATTTATAAC
Organism: Formicarius rufipectus; assembly: GCA_013399695.1. Taxonomy (NCBI): domain Eukaryota; kingdom Metazoa; phylum Chordata; class Aves; order Passeriformes; family Formicariidae; genus Formicarius; species Formicarius rufipectus. Next base: position 345,322 of record VXAU01002734.1, on the reverse strand, counting down.
AGAACAGGAGCTCACTGAGTAGAGCTTATGAAGCTTGAAGTTTTTCAATAAGTTCAATAAGTTGCAGAACTTTGTATAATATGGATGCTGTTAGCAGCTTACAATTGGCTAAAATATTAATCTGTCTTAATAAGCTGAAAGCAAAATCTATGGATCTGAAAGATCCATTTCTAAGCTAATATTGTCTCTCTGTACTTGTACAGTAAGAAATAATCCAAAGCTCACTGTAGTCAGTGTAAAGATTCCTGTTGATTGTAAAAAGATTGGACTGAAGTTCTCAACAAAAAGACTACTTAATCCAAAGAGATCCAATAATGCCAACTTATATGATTTTGCACTTCATATTTGTTATTTCTGTTTACTTCTGCTCACTCCTTATGTTACAATAGGCTTCTAAGAAATGTAATGTGTCAGGATTATCTGACACTTGAAAATCTTAGTCAGGCAAATACTACCATTCAAGTATTTTCATTCATTATTTCATCCAAACACTGATTTAGATTTTTAAAAGGAATAAAGAAAAAGTAAAGGGAAAAAAGCACACACATACAGGTGAGAACCATATGATATCACAGTTCTTCAACATGAACATTTTAATGCAATATTTATCATGACAGGCATTGTTGGTCTAGCTTTATTTTTTGTTTCTTTGTTTTGTAAAACATCTCTCATGGTCCAATGAGAAATTTATTTATCTTTCTTGCATAAGGATTCCCTAGGAAATGGAACCCCTCAAACATCTAAGAGAGCCAGATGCTGATCCTCATACCCTTGAAGAATACAGAAGAAATGGAAGTTACTCTCACAAAGGCTCTCAAAGCATTCTATTGAAGGCTATGTTTCCTAAATAAAATGTGACTCTACTTGCAGGAATGGGGGGTTTACCTGGTGATTTTTTGATTTTACATTAAAAGGATGTGCATTTGTCAGGTTTGAAATACGATAGATTCCAGTACTGCTGCTAGATGAAGAGTTAAAGAGAGTAGACCATCATATGTCACTGAAAAATAGAGCAAGTGAGAAAGCTGTAATGATATCAACACTAATCCCTCTGAAAGACAGCAGTTTTTTGCTATTGTTATTTTACAACAGTGAAGAATTTTATTGTGCATTGCTACAGTTTGTGTTTTAATGACACTGTTCTTTTTTTTTTATTCAATGCTACTCTATGTACAATTATTCACAGATGTTTAATTACTATTTACAGATGCAAAACATCAAATTTTAGCAACTCCATTCTTTTTAGTACCAAAAAGTGGTTTTTTTTTCATTGTTAAAGACAGGAAAAAGTTATTGTCAGTACTTCAAAGTCTTGTTCAGCCCAGGTGCATCATGCATTTAATAAAGTTACTAAATACTACCCCAAACTAAAAATGAGAAATAGAAAATCCCAAGTATGACTCTGAATGGCATACTGAATGTATATCATAACTAAGAATTGTAGAATTATTTAGGTTGGAAAAGACCCTAAAGAGGTCAACCATCAGCACTGCCAAGTCTGCCACTAAACCATGTCCCTGAGTGCCACATCTGCACATCCTTTGATTACCTCCAGGGATGGCGACTTCAGCATTTTCCTGGGCAGTCAGTTCCAGAACTTGGCAACCCCTGCCATGAAAAACTGTTTTCTGATACCCAGTCTAAACCTACCCTGGCACAGCCTGGGGCCATTTCTTATTGTCCCACCACTTGTTACTTGGGAGAAGAGACAAACACCCACCTCATTACAACCTCTTTTCACATAGTTGTAGAAAGTGATAAGGTATCCCCTCAGCCTTCTTCAGGCTGAATGACCCCAGCTACCTCAGCCACCTCAGCTGTTCCTCATAAGACTCATGCTTCAGACCTTTCCCCATGTTTGGCACTCTTCTTTGGATGCAAGAAAAGAGTACTGAAAATAGTACCTTAGTTTAATTTTAACATACCAGAAACTATTACTGAGCCCCTTTTTTTTTTTTTTTTTTTTTTTTTTTTTAA
>VXAU01002734.1:317734-337887 GCA_013399695.1 Formicarius rufipectus | reverse complement strand
TTTTTTTTTTTTTTTTGTGCATTAAAATCTGGAGTGAGCCAAGTTTACATCTGAGGAGTCTGAAGATAGTGCTACAGCATTGGTTACTTTACTGTAGATCAAAATAATCTCATTATATGTTCCATGTATTTGGGTTCCTTCATTGTCCTTAGTCAGATATAAGGAGGATGTAAGTGTCTGAAGCCTTGATGCATTTATTACTGGAGTCCAGCTGTGATAAAGAGCCATTAAAATCTCATTGGCTGCGTAATGTTATACTTAAAACACAGCAGAAGCATTTTGTACCAGCCAGATACATTATAATATTTCTCAGACTGGGGAGCATTGATAGCATTCAACATAACAGAGGCCTGTGAGTTAATTGGAATGTAAAAGACTGAAAGAAAATAACCAGAAAAGTAGTACTTAATCCATTCTGTTTCTTTTAAGTGAAAACTGCATCTGCAAATACAGCAGTGAGATACCTAGTACTGTGATCCTTTGACCATTTTTGTGAGTGTGAAAAGCAATTTCAGTCCCGAAAACTTCATGATAGATGTACAAATAGAAGGGAGTAGTCTCCATACACTGTATCTGTCAGTTTAAAACGAACAAACAACCCTCTCCCCACCCCCAAAATAAACCAGAAAAATAAATTCAAAATACGGGGAAAACAAAAGCCAGCACAGAGATTTAGGTAGAGAACTCTGAACATAGAAGGAATGACAAGTCCTGTCATGGGTTCCTGTAGCTGAATTTTAGTAGAAGGAGGGGCGGCTTACAGGATGGTTTCTGTTAGAAGCTGCTAGAAGTTTCTCCTGTGCTGTTGAGCTAATTAAAATCATAGTTACGCCTCTGTGATACATATTCAAGAATTGGAGTGTTTGCGCAGTTGAAAATTCCAGCTTTGAGATAACAACGCAGACAGAGAGAGACCAAGGTCAGAAGAGCAGGAGGAGGCGAAGGAAGAACTGAAAGCTATTTCCCCCATCCCCTCCCCTCAAGGCCCATGGAGATCTTTTGGGGTTTGGAGACCCCCTGCAGCCCCTGGAGAAGCAGGTGGATGCCTGAAGGAGCTGTTGCCCTGTGGGAGACCCAGGATGGAGCGAGATCCTGGAAGAGACTTGCAGCCATGACTCCTGGAGAAGGAGACGCACCTGGAACAGGTTTTTTTCCTGGTAGAAGTGTTGCCCGGGGGGTGGACTCATGATGGAGAAGTTTGAGGACTGTCTCCCATGGGAGGGACCCCACAGGAGCAGGGGAAAGATTAAGAGCTTCGGCCCCCCTGCAGACCGTGGTGGAGCACGTTGTCCCAACTGCAGCCCACGGAAACCATCGGGGTGCAGAGACCCGACTGCACCCCATGCAGTGACCCACAGGACGAGACCAATGCCAGCAGCAACAACCACCACCTGCGAAACACCCATTCCCTGCTCTCTTGAACTGTTGGAGGGAGGAAGGAGCAGGAGGAGTGTTCTTAAGACTGATCTATTTCTTACTTTCTAGTTTTAGTCCTTCTAGTTTTAGTTCTTATCTTGTTAGTAATAAATTTAAGTATTTAGCTACTCTGAGTTCGTTTTGCCATTATCTCTCAGCTGGTTTTTTTTGCTTTTTTTTTCCTCTTCCTTTTTTCCCTTTCCCTCTGGGAAAGGGTGGGGGGGGAGCCTGGAGGTTTGGGTGGACACTGGATGAAAACCACCACAAGTCCTTAAAACATGAAGAAGAAATAGCTTCCATTATCATGGGATAGGAGCAACATCATTCTTTCTTGCTGTGATCACTCTGATTTATTGCGATATCACCATACCTATCTTTAGATACCTGTGATGTTCATCTGAGAGGCTTAATCTTAATTTATTGTACAGTCAATAGAGAAAAGGAGGCACTTGTAAGATGTATTCACCTAACCTATGCAAAAGTAGGAAATATGCTGTACCTTGGAGTTCCTGTTTCTCTACACTTACTATCAAGGGATTTGAGACAATTTGCTCAGATGAAGTCATCCACACACTGGCTGACATCCCCATTCAAAAAAAAAGAAAAAAAAGGGGGGGGGGAGAGAGGAGAGGCATCAATGATGCAGAGCACATGCAGCTAAGCAAAACAGAAAAGACCCAGTGTCAGAAGGGTGACTAACCTTTAATATTTAAATGCCATGTAAAGAAGAAAGAGAATCATCAGGAACTGGGAACAACAGCAACCAACATAAATATCTCAATTAACAGACAGTGATAGTGTTTGAAAAGCTTGTGGGAAAAGGACACATGGGTTCACATTGGAGCATAATTCAGAACTTAACAAAGTGATGAATAGATCTAATTGCCAAAGGTAGAGTGGAAAAGACTCTGAATAACTTATCACCAAGCCTGTGGAAAGCAAGAAAAGAGAGGAATAAATGTGCAGAGCATGCCGAAGCTAAAACACACCTGGAAAGGAAACTTCCCCAGCTATCTACACAAGGCTATATCTTCTGGACCCATACAGTTCTGCTACATATTTGGTTAAGAGTATCCCATTTCCTTTTTAATACATACACCATTTGCTTTCTCCAGATAGTCAAGATTCTAAATTCTTTAAAAAATGAGATGTTTCTGTTTGTTCTGGCTATTCCAGATGTTGTCACAAGACAAGCCACCAAATCTCAGAAGTGCCAGTTGGAATGCACCTTTGGAGGTAATTTAATCCAACCTCTCAATCACCACATGGCCAACTGGAGCCTTGTGGTGTAGTCAACACACTAGAAAGAAGGGATGCCATCCAGAAGGACTTTGACAGGCTTAACAGGTGGGCTTCTGTGGATCTCATGAAGTTTAACGAGGCCAAGTGGAGAATGGATTGAGATCAGCCATGAGGAAATAATCTTGGTGGTGTTGGTTTATGAGAAGGTCAACATGAGCCAGCAAAATGTGCTTTCAGCCCAGAAAACCAACCATGTCCTGGTTGCATCTAAAGAAGCATGACCAACAGGTTGAGGGTGGTGATTCTGTCCCTCTACGCTGCTCTTGGGAGACCCCACCTGGAGTACTGCATCCAGTTCTGGAGTCTTCAACATAAGAAGGATGTGGGCCTGTTCAAGCAAAACAAGGAGAGGGACACAAAGATGAAAGGCTCAGAGAGCTGGGGTTGTTCAGACTGGAGAAGAGGAGGCTCTAGGGCAGCCTTCCAATATCTAAAAGGGGCCTACAGGAGAACAGGGACTTTTTACAAATGCATGGAGCAATAGCATAAGGACTAATGGTTTTAAACTGAAAAATGGTAGGTTTAGATTAGATAGAAAGAAATAATATAATGAGGATGGTAAGGCACTGAAAGACGTTGCTCAGAGCAGTTGCAGATGTCCCATCTGGGAGTGTTTAAGGCCAAGTGCTATGGGGCTTTGAGCAACCTGGCCTGGTGAAAGGTGTCCCTGCCCATTGCTGGGATGTAGGAACTAGATGATCCTTAAGGTACTTTCCAATCCTAATTATTCTATGACTCTCTGAAGAGAGTATTGTTCTATTAAGTTTGGCAGTAGGTACACTTTAAAGAATTATGAGCAGCTATTCCAGTTTCCCTTTTCCTCCTCTTTTACCAACTAAACAAACCAAATGCTCCTCTTCATATAACATACTATAGCTCCCTGACCATTTTGTAACCCTCTACTGTATCCTCTTTGTCTTTGCCATACCTCTTTTGAAGTAGAAGCCTAAATTGACTGGAATATTCTAGGTGTGGTCTTAACAGCACTAAGTAAAGGGGATTATGATTTGTCTTCACCGGCTATTCTTTGCTTCATATATCCCAATACATGTGCTTGTTGCAAAAAGAAAATTGTTCATATAAATTCTGGCATTCACATTTACCTCTAGGCTCTTTCAATAGGGTTATTTCTCAGGCATTTGCTTTGTATCCTAAAAGTAGCTTGTCATTCTTGGGTGCTCATGGAACTTCATGAAGTTCCTGTTGACTCAGTCCTCAAGTTAACCCAGGTTTGCAATAAGCCTTTGGACCAAAGTTCAAACTCCTAATGGTAGCCATTTCCCTTAAGTTTGTGCTATGTAAAAAGTTTGCTCTGTGTCACCATCGAGGTCACCAATGAACATTATAGGCCCCAGCACTCATCCCCTAGTGTGATGGGGACCCTCTCTTCAGCAGCTGCCTGCTGGGCATCTGGCCATTGATCACTGCCCTTTGATCCTTACAGTCCAGACAATTTTCTACCCACTCAGCAGTCAGATTAGGCAGCCAGGGTCTCCTCAGCTGTCAAATGAAAACACTGTGGGAGATGGTGTCAAAACCCTTACCAAGTCAAGGTATATTACCTCCATAACTTTTTTCTCATCTGCAGAGCCAGTCATTTTGCCGGAGAGGCAATCAGGTTGTTAAAGCGTGATTTGCCCTTGAATGCCTGCCGTGAACACTTGCAGTGCCTGAATGCAGCTGGCCTCACAGTCTTTTAATTTTAACACCTGCAAACCGACAATCTCAGTCCTGCAAGGTTGTTGAACCCCAAACTGATGTTGCAATGACACAGTCAACACCTGCTGCACTTCAGAACATCCTAGATTTGTTTTGGGTTTTTGTTTGTTTGTTGTTTGTTTGTTTGGTGGTGTTTTTTGTTTTGTGTTTTTTTTTTTTTTGTGTTTTTTTGATGGGTTTGTTTGTTTGTTTGTTTGTTTGTTTTCTTTTAGAGCATTATTTCTAGGGATGGAAATAGACTGTAGGATCATACTTGCAAATTAACAAGCAGCAACAAAAATACTAAGTTCCTAAATACCTCCACATCTCATTTTTTTGTGTAGTTTCATATCCAAAATAAAGCCTTAAAACTACCTTGAAATTACTGAGTAATAAAGATAAAAAGTGTTTTCAGAGTAATTCAGATATTCTAAATATTAATTATGATACATGTGATTAAAAGCATTTCTAAGTGCAAGTTTCTGTGAATGATAACATCTACTCATGTTTGCAAGAGTATACAGCAATACACAACACATTTGTCTGAGACAGGTTTCCAGGTCACATAAAGGTATATTCACAGTAATTATTGTTGGTATTTTTGTCACTACCATCATCTCTATTAAGATATTCCTCGTGATACATTTTCAAATAGTAGGTTTCAGTGTTTCCATTTAAAATAGCATATTTTGAAATCATGGCAGGGCTGCCTTATAAGACATGCATTTCTGTTTTTCAGAGGAAAAGACAAACAGATCAGTTAGTGAACAGTAAAGGTCAAAACATAAATCAATCATTTCACTAATAAGCCATCTACAAGCAATAGCTCTATAAGGAAAAGAAGAACATTTAGCTTGGTATTATCTGTACAGATATTTCAAGTGAAATGGCTCAAGATGACATCCTAATTCCCATCAGTCCTCCGAGAACAAAGCTTTAAGATACTGGATAGCTCAGAGCTAAGTGCTGTAACAGGCAGGGGCCAGGCCAGCCAGCAAACCAATTAAATGCATTTTATGTTGTCAGTTGAAGGAATGGACATTTAAGTATATTTGTAGTATCTACAAACAAATTTCCTATCATCTTCATTGGTTGAAGACATAGAATACGTGTCTTTGTCCAACCTTCTGATTGTTTATATTTATTCTTCCTAAATATTTCTGACCATGGGACTATGGCAGGTACACCTGTGCTTTCGCCTATGGACTCACTTGTGGTCCTGAGGAGATGCAATGGTTAGTTATTCTTTTTCAATTGTTTCTTTCTATAAATATTTTTGTTCACTGGTTTGTCCATTTCTTTTATACATGTATGCTGACATCCTGGGTATGCAGTCACAACCATTTATCATCAAGGAAAAAGTGAATATAATTGTTGTTTCTCTCAGTGTTACCATGCAAAACCACTTATTCAGCAACAGCTGACACTTTCCAGTACCTGTGATACCAGAACACATTCCTAGAGTAAAAATAACATGGCATAGCAGGAGAGGAGGGAGAAACAATAAAAGCCAGACTCTGCTCTTTACTAACTTAACAACATGTGTTGTTAAGAAACACTCTCCTTCCACTTCTGAAAGTTATGAGTAAATGTGGATCTTGGAAATCGTGCACTTGCCAGAAGACAGCAGTACAAAATCTCTCTCGAGCCTAAAAGGCAGCCCTGTCCTGCCTTTCTGAAGAACACACATTTTTAAAAGGAGTAATAATTAGGTACCACTGATCTGTTGTTCACTGTTGTTAGATATGACATTGATTTTCCAGTTCTGTATAGAAATATGGTAAATATAAAACATTTGGCAACTGAAACAACATTTCTAAAAGAGAAACTGTATTAAGTCCCTACTACAGAACCTATATTCAAGAGGTTCTGCTTAATAGTCAAGAGGTTTTGCTTCACAGCTAAGAAGTGTGGCAAAATATGAAGAACTTTAATATTCACAACATATAGTTAGCTCACCTGCCCCAGCTCGTGTTGCAGGCGTGGCTGTAGTGCCATGTTTGTGTCATTTCGTGGCAGAGAGGAAAAGGAGAGGTCTTCCCCTGGTGCTCTGACCCACGTGGGCTCCCAGGATTGCTCAACAACCTCACATTATTGCTTTTCTGTTTGCTGTTTTTTTCTTTAATGTTAATCTGATATGGGTGGCGGGTGTTGGCCAACTGGTGTAAGTCGCCGCCTGTGGAGCCGGCTTCTCCTCTGAGGACGCCAGTTTGAATACCGAGGAAGTCGCTGTCACCATCCGAGCGTGCTTGGCCGTGGCAAAATGAACCTCAGGAGTAAAGGGGGTGGGGTCAGTTCCGCGCACACTGTGCCTCACCTAAAAAATCCATTGCAAAGGCTTATCCCAAATCTTCATTCGCAAAGTCTAGCCAACAACAACAACAATAGTTAGCTCACTATAGAATAGTGTCTTGGTGTCTTGAACAGAATTTACTGGCTAAAATCAAAACCCTTCTAGTCCTGGTGAAATAATATATTTATTTGTTCATTTCGGAGAAAGTTTGAGGAAATTAAGGATCTGTAATCTTTCACTGATTTAGACATGTGACAGGCACCTTAATAACAAGTGAGATACAGAAAAGAGAGTGGTCAATGCAGTAATGATAGTCATGGAAAAAATTTTGGTGCCAGACAATCTTAAATGTTTTCATGAACACTGATTCTAAGAAGGCCAGAAGTCTACTGCAATTGGGTAAGAGATCTGAAGAAAAAGGCTTGCTTTGTTTGATAAATAACTGGGGTTCAGTGACACACTTCAGCTGTTGGAAGCTGTCATGCAGTTGCAGAGCAGAAATCTGATATGGGAGCATGGTTGTTTTGAAAGATCGATGATGAGAGGAGGTTATGGCAGAATTTCAGCAGTCTAATTAGTGATGTTAGTATTATATCCCAAAGAGCTTGTGTTAGACAAAGAATAAGAGCTTTTTTTTTTTTGCAAATGAATCATTTAATAATCACCTGGAAGGACTTCCTTCAGCACATTAATTAAATTTTAACACAGTGTTTTGGCATGGGAGAAAAAAATTTAATTTCATAGAATAAAGAATATTGTACATGAGAAACCCTTTCTATGGCAATACTGGATTCACTGAATATTGTGTATAGGTCTTGACATTTCTACAGCAAAAATCTGAACTGAAAAGAATTTACTAAAAAGTAATAAGAACACCTATAAGAGAAAATGAACCTTATGAGAGAAAATAAAAAAAGTCTTTGCTTACAGAAAAAACTTAAATCAATGAAAATCAAGGAAAAATTATGAATGTCTCTAAATATGTTATGGTATTAACATGAAGAAGGATGAGGTTATATATACAGCCCTATTCTATTTACAATTTTGTCACTACGAAATTGTGTGACCTCAAACAAGTCAGATTGCCTTTAGATGCTTCAGTTTCTTCATCACCTCTATTATTATTTTTTATTTTGCAGAGAAGTTGCAAGACTTTAATTAATTGTGATTTGAATGATTTTTAAAATTTAAGAGAAAATATAAATGGAATGAAAATACATGGTGTGACAACCAAAATATACCTGAGATACTTTTCTATACAAAACAACAGTCAAAGTCTGGACAAGTTAAACCGCTCAAAATCCTTGTGGTTCAAAGGTTTAGTGATATGTGATTTATATTCTCATTTAACACCTTATGATTTCCATCTCTGTCATTCTAGAACAATGATGTTTTGCATATTCATCCCCCTGGGAATAATCGGTATGATGTCTTTCTATGCAGCTAGAGAATTATTTATTTGGCTGATACATGATAGTGCAGCACAACTCTGCAAAATCTGACTACAAATTTTCCTTTCAGCAAAATGACTTGGATCTAATTTTGGAAAGGTTTGAAACACGCTCAGAGTTGAAAGCAAGCCCTGTTGTTCAGACAATGACTACACAATTCATAATCGTCTTTTTTGACAGTAGGTGGTATAGGGGATTTCAGACCACATTAATTTAGCTACTGAATTCTAATTGGTAAATTTGTTTTCAATCTTTCTTCATATCTTACTTAAGAAATAAGAGATGAGAGCATTAACAGTAAATGCTGACACTCCATAAGCATGTTCTATGTTCAACAGTTAAAATATTAAAAATAGATTAACATCAGCATCGGGAACAATTTTGTTTCTTCATTACCTCTGTGAGTAAACTCAGAAGCAAGCTTTCACAAGGAATGTGGCCTTGGAAGTGCTCTACTCTCTGGACATTTCTAAACCAGTGCCCAGATGCCACTGAAATTTTTGGAAAGTAAAACCAGGCTACTTTATTTCCCGTAGTCACACAAACTGGGATCATCACTGTAAACTTCAAGCTGCCCAGGTTTACTCTATGCTTAAGCTGGCAAACACAGAGAAGCGAGACTAATTTGAAAGATAACTTCTCTCTAATAAGGAAAAGCATAGTAATGTATAGCATAACAAATATAACAAGTATAGCAAATGACACTCTTGTCTTATTAGTAAATGTGGGCTGTTTCCATTGTAAAGCACAGTGCCTCTAGATAAAAGCTAGATCTATTTCCTGAAGACACTCCACATCAATGCTCCATCACTATGTAAATGTGATACTCCATTAACTCACACATGTTTTGCAAACAGAAGCTGAGAAGAAACCTTTTAGCTGTTGCAGAACTTGCTACACTTGTTCGTAGATGGTCTATTAGTGAACTTGATAGTGTGCTGTTTCACTGGGTAGTCTAATAAAGTCTTTTAAATAGACTAAGTGGTAAGACACTGGTTGGAGCAGGGTCTGGCCATTTCCTGGGAGCTTGAAATCTCTATTAGTACTTTGAGGTTTTTATGTCACAGCTGAAAATAAACAGATACCAAAGAAACTACTTATTGACTTCCTCCTTCTAAAACTTTTCACCTCCTAATTTTATTACTCCCTTGACAGTATTTTGTTCTTATCTCCAAGAGTTATTTGCCATACTACATGGACAGACCACTGAATTATCACCTGTTTCTTTTAATCCCTTCCTCTTATTTCTTTTGTCTGAAGAAATCAGAGCACATTTTTGCTGATTTAACAAGCTAAGCTGGTTTAGTTGGTTTAAAGTTCACCGATGGTATGCATGACCATCATAGTAAGGTGGCCTTGTGGTTGATCCTAAACTTTGGCTTCTACAATTCTTGAGAAATAGGAGTTTCACTGTAATCAGCCAGAAAATGTTTGTCATATTAATGAAGGAAATTTCAAGTGAGAAGGATATGTCAGGTCTGAACAGCAAATGGAGATTTAAAAAAAGACAGAAGGAAAGAACCCATATCTAGGAACACTGAGGCCCTACACACAAGTTTTAGGTGAAGAAAATGAAGGTCATTAATTCAAACAAGATGGACTTCAGGCAGTATATTATAAATCTTTGCAAGCAGAAATTATTTTAATTCTTCCCTTTTTATTGAAAATCTATTCTTTTAAATTACTTTTAATATTTTGATTTAAAAATGTGGTTGTTGCAGAGATGCTTTTTGTGCTTTTATCTCTGGAGCCTTTATACAGCAGAAAATTATCGTTACCTGTATGCTTAATAATCATACACTTAAAATTACACATTAGCATTCATCTCCTTATGTAAAAATGAACAGCACTGCATAAACTCACAAGCAATATTATCACCTGAATCTTAGTTTGAGACCTGCCAATAAAATGTCCAGGGATACTTTGTTTTGCACAGCTACAGTGGTGCATTAGGGACACAAAAATCATCCCTGTAAACGGTCACTGAGTCTGTGCTTTTTCCCCCTAATGCCATATATATTTTTATTCCAGAGATTATATAAAAAGCCTCTCCTATCACTGCTATTCTAAAGTTAAATATGGATTACAGCTTTCCTGAGTATGCTTAAAGCAGTAAAAATAAATAAATACAATACATACAATCAATAAAAGCATTGCCAATCTGCATAGTTACATATTTTCTATTTAGGGAATTTGTAAAAAGTGATTTAAATTTATAAAAAGAGAAGTAAATTAGGAAGAATAAGACATTTAGACATTTTGGTCAAAGCAGGAAACTGCTATTGTCTATGCTGTGCTATGATTGTTTCCTTTCAAGCTATGTATTTATTTGAAGTTCCAATTACAGATACTCTTTTCATTCTGAAGTCTCTTCTGAGTTGAAGACGAAAAGCAGGTGCCAGGAGGAAGGCAGATTTATGACCTAAATAATATTCCATAACAACAAAAACTTCTTGCTGGTAAACAATCCTCAAGTAGTCATTTTCTCCTGCTCATACCATCAGATGATTTGCCAGATCCTGTAACTTTTGGTTAAGAAGTCCACAGGCTGCAATGGCTATAAAGCTTTGTGGATTGACCAGTGAGAGACCTTGCTGATGTGGCCTTCCTCAGGCCATCAGTCTTCAGTTGTTCCCCATCCTTTCACAGGACTAAGGCCATCATAAAAGTATAGGCAGCTCTCATCTGTCCTTTTCTCACCTCTAAGCTTCCCGTCCTCTTCTGCATCTCCCTTCTTCCATGTGCCTTGTTAGAAACAGATGACAAAATCATTTCCTCCTAGACACACCATTACAACAGTGAGAAAGTTTTGGCAAGCAATTTACTGATGTGTAAGTAGAAAACCAGATCATGCTAGAGAAACACATCTCTCAGCAATGTAGCTACATAAATCATGAGCATAACCCAGGTGAAGGTGAGGATAAGGAGTTTTATTTTAGACTTTTTTTAAATAAAGGGATTTTTTATTTTTTTTTTTAATAAATGCTAGGCACAACATTGCTTTGGCTAGCTTCATTTTATCTTATGCATTAGCTGAAAATGCAATTGATCCCCGTGCAAAGTCCCGGCATTAAGTTTCACATATTTAGGTCCAGCACAGACTTATCCTTGGGCGAAGAATGGAACAAGGATTTTTCTAGTTTTACATAGTCATGGATTGACACGCTGAAAGAAAGCAGTTCAAAAAGCCACCCACATTAAGGAGGAGAATGTAGGAATGTAAGAGGCTAGAAAATCCAAATAAATCACTATGCTTTTAGAGTTTGCTGTGAACAATTATGCACGACATTATCCTGGAATGTATATTATTGTCTCTCTGGCTCTGTTGTTAGAACTGGATGATTATTACTTTGAGAAAACACTAACATATTTTCCCTTTTCAAGAAGTATGTAAAATTAGAGAACAATGGAATTCAGGTATATTCAGATTCCTGAGACCAGCAGTACATTCCTTCCTTCCATAAGGAGCATTGTTAAAGGGCCATTTGGAAACTTCTTCCTATTGCTCTTCCACTTTCCAAAACCTCTCTTATTTTCATCATATTTTGTTTTGTCATAAAAATAAGGTCTTTTACTAGGATATGCAGACTTAATAAGGTATGGCCTCATCCAATGATCCCATCTATACAGAGATTGTATGACACTGAAATTGCTAAAAAGATGTGCCCATATTTATTCAATTAGTGCAGTGCTATAAAATTTGGGGCATAGAAAAGTCTGTTGTAGGGTAATTTCCAACCTAAGATGCATAAATTCTTAATTTAAATTTCATTAGTGATCACTTTAAGTTTTCATTTTTATTTAACAGACACCCTGTCACCTAGGGATTCCTGTCCTGCAAGACATTTTATTTCAACCCTATCTTTAACTATGTCAACATAAAACTTGCTTGAGAAGCTAGTCTCTGACAGTGGACTGCTAAATCTTCTGTCTGAAATGTTGCTGTTCCCATTGATTACACTGCTAGAAAAAGAATCTAAAAAAAAAACCTCAAAGAATGATCGGATTCTGGGTTAATGTGGCAAAACTGGATAAAGAAGAATGTGGCAATGTAATAAACCTCACTGAACATGAAAGTTTCACTGGTTCAAGTTTGCAGCTAATACAAACACACAAATAAACATACAAATCTCCTTCCTTAGTGATATGCAATTAGATTAGATTGGTTGAGCCTCCATGTTTTTATTTAGACTTAAAATTCAATGTGTGAATAAATAAATAATTTTTAGAAGCTGAATATCAATATGCTTGCAAGTGCACAGTGGCCTTTTAAAATATCCTATCATGTATGTTTTGGTATGAAAACAGGAAGCTGAATCTTAAATATAGGCTACATAGCAGGAAAAGGATGGTTCTGGGCAATGAACTAAAAAGCAGACTAATTTCACAGCTGTAGCTCTCCACTAGCTGTAGCTCACTAGGCAGCAGATCCCAACTAGGGCCTTAAAACAATTCTGAGACTCTGAGATCCATTCCTCATAATCTAGAAGCATCTTCATGGCCAGTACTGAAACTTCATTAGGTACTTGAAAAGGTAAGACAAAGTTCTCCCTGCAAGTTATTTAAAGGAAGATTAAATTAGTGTGCTATATACTTGTAGGAATACCAGGAAAGTTATGGAGATTTATACGACAGTAGATACTGAAAAAAACCCACTACTTTCCTGGGAATGTTTCAGATTTGCTTGTATAGCTGTTCAAGGTATAAGTATCAGCAACTTGTAAAAATTAAAAACGCTGTGCTGATGTTTTCCATACATTCATAGGATTTCATTGTGCCACAAAATATACTACTGGAAAGGATTTTATAAAAATTTTTTCCTCATTTTTAAATGCAACATGTTGCATTTTTCTAAAAATGAACTTTTTGCATTCATTTGAAATCTTTTAAAATACCTGAATTTACTGAATTCAAAACTAAATCTATATGGTATTTTGCTGACATGAAATACATATTTCAACTTCATCTCCTGCTTCTTGCTTTGTGTGGTGATTGAAACAAGGTGTTTTCTTAAAAAAACTGTTTCCAACTTTTGAAAATTAAAAAAACCCAAGTTGTCTATGTTTGCTTAGTCTTAATAGTTAATTGCTCTAAGAAAACAGCAAATTTCTGAGTTGATATTCCTTCACATGTAGTAATTTCTTATTACCTTATGAAAGCTTGCTGCATTTTCCCCCTCCAGAGGTTCTACAGGCTTCAAAATCTAGCTCACATCAAGCAGAAATTATCTCATCTTCCACCAACTGAACTTCAATTCAACTTTTTTACAAGTCTGTATAAACTGATGCCTTCCTTAAGCTGCACACCTCTGTGAAAATGCTTCAGTGTCAGAAGAAAGGAAAAGGAAATAACAACAGAATTGATTTCCTCAGCACAGTTTTAGCACCTGCATAGACCAGTTGCTCTTGACAGAGTAAAAATTATTTCATATACATTGTACCCACTCACTGATGTTAGTATTCAACAACTACCTGCTGTTGCCTTTTCCTGGCATGGTCTTACTGAGATATCATTGACTGAAAATGTCCTACTTTTCTGAAATGAACTGTTTTCACCTCCTTCCTGCTTTACATATGTCTAATGTTGTTACTATGAGTGTAGCTCTTCAAGAGCAAGGACAGCTTTTCAGCTGTGAGTTGATGAATTTACTGAGAAATAGTGAATGGCTTCTAGATGTTCCCATAATAACACAAAAAAGTATCAATTCACAGTAAATAATTTCATTTAAGAATGTTAAATTAAGAATTTGTTATACATTAAAAAAGATACATTTCAGGCATTAAGCTTTACTTTCCTTTTTATTAAAATTCTTGGGTTAGATTCAAAGCACACTTCAAGTAGTAATGATGTTCACCATCTGTCTCTCCACCAATATGAAGACTATCTTCCAAAAAAGCTACATCGTTATCCATCTAAGATTGCTCCTGTAAGCTATATACTGTTCTTTACATGATTATAGTTCAACAGATAGCCCATGACATAGTATTTTTGATCCTCTCTTTCCCTCTTTGTCATCTCCACTCCTCCTTTTCAAGCTCATCCTACACATTGCCCTTGCGATAACACTGCTGTCAATGATAGGTAACTGACCTGTGCATCACTGAAACACTCACCTGACATTTCAGTGCTGTTATCATTCTGAATGCATAAAGAATTCAAAGCATGAAGGTTACAACTAGAAGAAAATTAAAGACAAAGCTTGCAAACTAATATATAAATATCCCAAAGTAAACTGAATATGTGATGCGTATATAGGAAACACAGTAAGCAAAACTGCTTCAGTATAATTATGAAAAGATGGGAAAGTTAAAAATAAAGTTTTCTGTTTACATAGATATCCCAACAAGGGAATGAATGGAAACTTTATCAGTCATATTTAGAAAAATAATTCACATAAACCAGTATGGAGAATCAGTAAAATTCAGTGTTACAATGTATTTGGGAAAACTGGAATTTTTCAATAATATAGGTTCCATGCATTTCTTTGAGTTCAGAAATTTCAGAAATAACACCTGAATGTCTATGCACAGTACAAAGGCAAGACATACTGCAGTATGGATAATCTAATGGGGTTTATGTCTTGGTTATCTGTTTATTTTGCTTGTAGAAGTTTGGCCAGCAGCAACTGTTCTCCTTATAGTGGCACCACATCTAACTTGATTGGTGGTGATCATAGTGTTACACCAACCAGCTTGTCTGCACAACACCTGTCAGTCCTCACCAGCACTGAGCTGGGCTACCCACACAGAGACAGACTCCTGCTACTTTCTCCCAGCACCCACACAGACAATCATAGATTGCACTCTGGCATTCTAGGCAGCATATGTTTATTTTTACCTCCCAGCTATTCACACAGAATGCGAGCTAATGTAAAGCAAGTGAGGAAGACTTGAGAAGCCATACCTCTGTGCCATATCTTTCCTAACTTCTTCCTGAATATCTGGTAGCTCTGACTTATATATGCAATTTTCACAGTTGTCACTAAGCATAGCACAAATGGACCTTCATATGCCTGTTTTTAAGCCATCTCTAAAAGTATTCTTATGGTACATAGGCATATAGGCATATAGTTCCCTTCTGTCCCCAAAGGATATTTCTTTTTGCTGAAAGTGACAGTCTTATGACAATTTCTGAGAAATAGAGCCATTTCCATCTTTTTCTGGTAAACTACAGTACAGAGGTAAAAGTAAAAAAAAAAAAAAAAAGGAAACTTGGATTTAAAATATACTCTAAAAAGTCCTTTAAATAAGCAGATAAACAGGGAGATAGAGATTCATGAAATTATTTTTTTCAGCATTACAGGAACCTTTTCATGATATATCAAGTTCCCTTTTAATTTCCCAGTTGCTTGGACACACAGGAAAAAGAAAAAGGGAGAGAAGGTCAGCAAAAAGATAACAATGCCTGTCTATTACAGTCAAGAGATTAATCTAAAAAGCAGTATTTCTGCATTTAACGAGGGGTGAGAACAATAAATGAGAAATTATAAGGCTACAATTCCTTTTTTCCAGAGTGTTGACTATATGTATGAATATCCTTGTTTCATAGCTTAGGTTTTATATGCAGTCCCTATTTAACATTCTTACAGCGTGGTTTTGTCCTTGCTGTGTAATGGGTGAGCACCTACCATCAGGCTAAGAATCACATACAGGTAAGAGAGCCGTTGATGGATGATTGCAAGAAGACATTATCGACTTAAGGCTGAGTCCATCATTAATTCCATTCTTGTCCATATGCATATGAAGCATCTTTAATCGCAGGGGGTTTAGAATTTGGAAATCAGTAATTTTACTTATGGGTTAATATTTTTAAGGCTTGGCACTATGTTCAGAAAACAATTTCCATCATAAAATATTAAAACATACACAGTCCAGTGCTTCACCAAAGATTAAATGCCATTGGAATTCAACAGGATAGTAATTTGTTTTCAACCAGCATTAGATAATAACTGACCTCTATAGTGCTTACTTTCCTCAATATTTTAAATGTCTCTTTCCCAACAAAATACTACAGGGAAAAAAAAAAAAAAAAAGAAAAGATGACATCTGCAAAAGAGGCAAATAAAGCAGAGGAGAGAGCCTCAGAAGTGTTTGAGATGTTTCACACCTTTATTCCATTCCTTGGGGTGGAATTTATCTGTGTGAGTCCAAAGTATAGGCATCTATGTCTGAACTAAATACCTTCTTTAATCAATATAGAGAAAAAAGCACTCAGGGGAAAGATTTTTCCTGGCCTGTTTAAAGTGCAAACTTTACACTAGCATGATTTGCACCTCTCATTCCCTGTTGACTACTAAGGGAATCTGCATATGTCCATAGCATGGACATCTAGTCTTTAGCAAGGCAAACTCTGCTTTCTGTTGAACAGGAAAAACACTGGATCCCTGCACTCTCAAAGCCTGTTTAGATTTGACTTTATCTGGACAACACGCTTCCAAACAAGATGCATTTGAGAGTGGGTGATGTCCACCTGATCCAGCACAGGGTATCAGCTTTTTCTTTGCTTTGCATCTTCATAAACTTGATGCAGCTGGTTAGAAAATTAAATGCCTCGCTGACCAGTTGCACTTTGCAAATGAAACTGAGGAAGAGCAGAAAGCATAGCTCATCCAAATGCACAAAGTACATTTCCAACTGCAGGGAGTGTTCAGAAGACACCCATTTCCAGAGCACTACCTTTCAGTACTGGACCTGACTGGCTAAGAGGAATTTGCACCCCTGGCTGAGAACTGTTATGACTAGGCCAAACCTTCCTTTCCAAGTTTTGCAGGCTTGCCACCTTTCCTCTTTTGATTAATTAAAAAAAATAAAAAATTGCTCTAATGATGTTCAAAAAGTTTTACATACTCTGTGAAACTGATAAACAGTAATCTCAATGCAAATCTTAGAGAATTAGACCCTAAAATTGTTTGCAGGCAATAGAGGTTTGTCTTAAGAGAATTATGAATTATTACAGGATTTTGATCAGGTGTAGAGTATTTTATTTTCAAATTGATGTTTCCAGCCTAATACAAGGTATGGCATCTCTTATCAAGAATCTCTGTAATGTTTAGAAACTTGTGCCAGATGTCCAACATTGGCTTGCAAGTGGTTACATGCTACAAGTCAGCAGATGTTGCATTCTTTTAAGGCTTCGACTGCTCTAAGGTCTGCATTTTGGCAAATGAGTAAGTTATGTACTGTATTACATGAGTAGATGAATTATATGGGAACTGTGGGTCTGCTAGCACTGCTACAGCCTAAATTTTGCAGTTTTAAAAATCTACCTGTCCTGCAATGGATTTTGCATTTGATGTGAAACACATTGTAAAATGGCACTGAAACCTTGTAAAAGAAACAAAGGAAAAAAAAAATCCCAAACCAAACCATGACCATCTTGCACAGAGTTAAACCCCAAAATATATGGTATCCCAGCTTTGGTCTGGTGTAGCTTATGTGCCATCTCTGACATGGCTGTACTAGAGCAATGTGACTATATATCTATTTGACTTTCCCACACTCCAGAGAAGCCTCCTGCATCCCTAACATGTCTGTGAAAAAGGTAAACCTTTCCAACTTCCTGCTTTCAAAAAACAAACAAGCCAAAAATCTTCATGTGGAAACCATGCTATTTCACATTCAATGCATGAAAAGCAAAGCATGAAAAAAATATCCTGCTGGAAGCCCATCTGACCATGACAGCATTAGTGCGCAAGTGACCTCCTGTGCTGTTGTATTCCCTCTCTTCTGCAGAAATCCATGGGAGGTCAGGGCAACCCTAAGCATTAGCTGGGGCTCAAGGTGAGATGGCTGGCTGGGCAGCAAGAGTGGGAGCAGAGGGAAGGAGACTTGCACTGGCCATGAAACTGTACCTCAGTGTATTCCAACTTCCAACATCTCCCTTATTTCACTTTTCACACCTTTTTTTTTGTTTGTTTGTTTGTTTTGTCAGCTCTGGTATCAAGGTATTCAAACTCAGTGTTTTTTCTGCAAGTTCTTTCATAAATTGTGCAAGAAAAGGGAATATGGGGTGTCTGGGATGTTAGCTATTCTTACAGGCATTGTTTTGGGGGAGTATCTATGAAACTTTCTTTGCTACTGTATAATTTACACTGCTACTGCTGGTAATGATTGTAAGAAATATGAGTGGTGCTAATTAGTATAGATCACTGCTCTGCTAGACTGTAAAAAAATTGGAGCATGGGGAATGATGACCCAGTATGATAGATCAATGAGCCTGCAGATTGGTTCTTAGGCTATCCAGGTTATTTTCCTTAAAAGGCATCATGCCTCACACTTTCTGCTGAAGGCTATCCATATCCATTCAAGTTCATGACAGCTATTCTTAGGCATTCGCTCATTTTTAACACCATTGCCAAGACTGCAACTGTAATTTTTAATGAGAAGGAGGAGACTATGTCTCTTTTATCAGGTTCAGATCTATTTAGCTTAAATTAAAACTCTTTGCTCTATTTTTCTTATAACTATTCAAAGGATTAGTGAGAAAATGTCACTGAACAGCTACTTATCTTCTCATTAACATTCATGACAAAACCTTCCGGCTGGTCTGGTTTCGGCTGCTGATGGAGCAATACTTAAAAGAAATTGGCTTGTGTGTGAAACAGCTGCTCAGCAATGTCACTGTGCAAGGGAATTGGTGATAATAAGATGATACTATTACAGCTACACTGGGATTATAACATATTTTAAGCTATATTTTGAGGTATGCAGCAGAGGTCCAAGAATTGGAGCATGATTACTTGTTTAGTGCTAGGCACAGGAAGCAGCTGATCATTACATGTCTGCTTATACAGGTTAGTCCTACACAAAGCCTTGAGGTAAAAGAAAAATCTGTATCTGCTGGAATTCTTCACTTCCTGTATGCTTCCTGTCTGCGGGAAAGGGTTTTTTTTGTTTCTTTTCCTAGTGTTTGGAGGGGTTTGTATGTCCCTTTATTGAACAGGTATTGCATTCTTTGCTAGGAACATTAAGCACTTACTGTTTCAAAGGAACTTTTCTCATTTCAAGGCCTTTTTTATTTGGCAAGATTCTTAGGAGAAGATTCCCATGCACTCATTAGTGAAATTCCAGATACTGATTTTGTTTGAAATGACCATCCCGTATGTCAATGCAATGACAAATATGCAGATATGGACAGTACAGATTTAAACATCTGCACATAAGTCTCAGCCAAGAAACAATTGGCAGCTGGCATTATGTTGTGTAATAACTCACACTAATGCACACCTCTTGTCTAGAATGTGGAAACCGAATGAAAATTAATATTGTTAGATGTTTGTCTCTGAGAAACCTTTGAACTTCACATCCTATGAGGAATAAACAGGAAAAAATGAATCTAGAAGAATGGAGCAGTTAAAAGTTCCAACACAGTGAGAGCTCCTTAGAAATGTGGAGGACAAATGAATAAGAAACGAAAGGTTATAAAGGGCTTTAGGACACAAGAACTGATTGCCAGTTAAAAGAAAGGTATAATGTCTTCTGGTCATAGTTAGTTCCAAAACACTTAGCAATTTCTGAAGTCCTGTGTTACAAATTTCATATTTAGCTTCTATTGCTTTTAGTTATTACAGAAATTTAATTCTTGTAGAGATTTGGAAGTATTGCACTTCAGGTAAAGTGAAATATAAAACTGACATAGAAATTATGCAGGAACACTGATAGCAGACTGAGGGAGGTGAATCTTCCTGTCAGCTCATCATGATAAGGCTACTCATGGAGTGATGGGTCCAGGCCTGCACACCTCAGTACAAGAAAGGTATAGATACAGTGGTGCAAACCCAGCAAAGGGCAGTAAGGAGATGAGAGAACTGGACTATCTCTCAAATAAACAGAGAGAGCTGTGACTGTTCAACATGGAAAAGACTCAGGGGATCTAATCAATGTGCATAAATGTCTAATGGGGGAATATATAGAGCCCAGTGACAGGACAAGAAGCAATGAGTACAAATTAAGAAAAACAAAATAAAACACAAAAAAAAAAAAAAAAAAAAAAAA
>VXAU01002734.1:293903-317228 GCA_013399695.1 Formicarius rufipectus | reverse complement strand
CAGCCTCAGAGGAACACACCTAAACCTTTTTTCCACGCATCCCCGGGGGCAGCTCAGCACCGGCCGAGGAGCAACATCATCACCTGCTGTCCATAAATATTGCTGCACACAATTGCGGCAAAGACTGACGAGGGAGTTTCACAAGGAATTGTCCCACAGAATTGGTCATTTTAGTTCTGGTTGCCCGGTTTTCTCTTGAATAGATAGATATAGATATATAGATATAGATATAGAGATATATACTGTGGTTAAGAACTATTATCTTTGCTATTATCATACCCTAATTAAATTTTGTTTTGAGTCCAAAGGAGGTCTGTCTCCTTTGGTTTCTAGTCCAACAACTTTTCTTAATTTCCTCTAAACTTAGACAACATGAGAAAACACTTTCTTACTATGAGGATGATCAAACTCTGGCACAGGTTGCCTAAAGATGCTGTGGAGTCTCCATTCATGGAGATATTAAAAATGCTGCTGCACATGATCCCAGACAACCTGTGGCACCTGAGCCTGCTTTGAGCAGGGAAGGTTGATTTGGACACCTCCATCACATCTCAGCCATGCTCTGTGATTCTTTGTAAGAATGTTTTAACAGAGGCTAAAGAGTCAATGTTCAAATTACAGCAGATTGAGATTAGATTAGATCATTAATAGAAATCTGTGACAAAATTCTGAAAAGGAGAACAGATCTCAAATTGTCTCTCAAAATGGAAATCATAACATCATAATATCTATGTCTAAATGTATGGTTGTGGGGCAGAAAGCAAATAAAATAAGAAAGGCAAGGCTTATAAAAATTAGATCAATATTAAACAAAGCATTCACATACTCTTGAAAAGTCTTATGTTACAAAACATAGCATTATCCTAAGACACGTCCAATACAGAAGATAAAAAAAGCACAAATCTACAAGATATCCCTTCAATGTCCCTTTCAAGAGTTTTCAAAATATATAAATGTTTGAGCAAACAAAGAGCTTGGCAGCAACTCTAATTTGAACTAACTCCTTACAGGAGCAAAGCTAGTATCTATCTCAACATTACTTAGATGTTCATATATTCCTTTATTGTTTACATGCAGTCCTATTGATAAACAAGGGTACTTGACAAAATTTCCATAAAATCATCCCAATTGGCTGTATCTGTTTTGTTACTTGTGCTGTACTAGCATTAAATGGCAGAATCATGTCTCAGAATTCCCTTGTGCAATCAAAGCACCAAATTAAAACCAACAAAAACGGGATGATTCTTGAACTGTTAAAACATTGACATTATCTAACAACCTTAATATTGCTTTATACTGAAAAGCATCATCCTATTTTAAACTCCAACAAATCTAGTTGGTTTTACATTGAAAGACAGCTTTTTAGGTAAATATATTTTCACATGAATGTATTTGCCCTTCTAAAAATATTAAGCAGTTTTTTCCATATAAGTGAACAAATTTTGAATAGCTTCAGAATAGCATTAAAATGCTGAAAGCATACACAAAGTCCAAATGGTCTGTAATAAGATTTTTCATTGCAAATTCTCTTTAAAATATCAGCCATAAGACAGAAGAGACTACTCAGTCTTTTATTCCAAGTCTCTGTGGAGCAGATCCAGAAGAATGCCAGAGTGGAGTAATCAGTAATCAGTAACTTTCAGCTATACCTTACCATCAGTACGAAGATACAGAATTTCAGTTACTGAAAAAGCCTTAATGTCCTTAAGTTCATTGCAACATAAAAATACCTGAAGTTGCCAAAGAATTAGTAAGGTGCTATCTGAGTTCTGTGGTCAATGAGCCCAGCATTTTCAGTATAGTGCCTGGTTCACTGAACACCTGGGATCATCATGGTTCCCTCCTAGAAAAAGAAAGAATCTTGCGCATGCCATAGATGGTTTGAAATGTCTGTTCTGCATTCACAATCATCTTGTAAGACTGCATACAACTTATGGATTTTTATTTCATTTTAGATCCTTTGAAGACTAGTAAAATTTTGAAAGTCCACTACAAAAAAACTTCCAACTTCACGTTAAGAAGGGAAGTCATCATAATGTAGAATCGTTCACAGTCATTCACACCTTCCAAGGACACTTTCTAAATTATATTAGCATCTGATCTGCTACTGCAGACTTTTCTCCAGCTCATCCCCATATTATACATTTTCCATTTCCTTCTTTTATAATTCATTTTCCCTTCTGTGTCATATTGAAAGAATCAATATTAGATAAAAAAAAGTCTTTAATTAGATATGATACAGAATTACCCTATGGAGTTAGAAACATCATCACTGTTTTCTGATTGCAATCTTAGAGTTTCGAAGCAAGCTTCCAACTTCAGAGATAACCTTTCGACCATTCTCCTACATGCATGTGTATAACCTATCACCTGGGGTTATCCAGCTTTATTCCACCTACACACAGCTCTGCAATTCTCTTTACAGTGCTGATTTACACCTCCTAATGCCAGACCCCGTTCAACTTACACATATGCAGAAATGCTCAGGATGACACTTTTAACACAAATACAGATTTCATATTCAGATAAACCATGACTTGAAAATATAGACACAACCATGAAAATACTTAATCTTCATTAGTAAAGACAAGCACTTAGAAAATTGTGGCACCTTAACCTTCATCTTACAAAGGTCTTATAAAAGCTGATTACAAGCAAATAAAACCTACAAACCGTTCTTGGCAGTTCTTTCTAGGTAGAAAAGGTGTGTTTGATACTGCTGAAGTGGTTTGTATGACAATCTGTCTCAAACGAACTGAGATCTTTGTGTTTGGAAGCCAGAAGTCCTCTTAGAGACTGTACTTCACAAGAAAATCATATAGCCTTAAGGCTATAAAAATGCAGACTACTGCTCTGCAACAACAAAAATCATGGGAAATCCACAGTTCATCATGCAACAGTGAACATAATTACAAACCTAAATTTTGCATTTGAAACTAGGAGACAAAAATTATAAACGTCTCTATGCATATCTAATCTCTTTTTTCAACATTAGCCAAGCCTGCAGGCGCTTAACAGCCTGATTCTTGATGTCATTGTAATTAAAGGCAATACTCACAAGGCTGATAAGCATACCAGCTGTATGTTAACCCTTATCTTAGCCAAACGGGCAACTGCAAATGTGATATCTAATGGTAAAGAAAAGAACACTGGAATTTATTATGGACACCTGACTCTTACATCCCATAATCATGAAAATAAGTAAATTATATCCAGCCTACCATCAAACTTCTTGTGCCGGGACACAAAAGTGGTGCGTACAAAATGACTTGTCTCCTCCACTAAGTTTTCAAACTCCAGTTTGCTCTGTTGGCTTAACTTGTCTTCCATTTCTGAGGTGCAGCATGTATATTCCTGAGGGCAGATTCTCAAATGTTCCCCTAAAATCACAAGAAAAAAGAAATTAGTGATATTTGAATACAGATAGAAACGTATCACAACCAAATACACATGATGGCTCTCCAGCTTGGGTCGGTTACCCAAAGAGCTCTTTAAGGCTTGACTCCTTGACAGGCAACACTTTGAATATGTACCAACAACTCTGCTACAGTTGAGTATTCCTCACATGGGACGGGAGACACACTTGGTAGAGTTGTTTTGATACTCCAAGAGGTAGAACTCTATCACATAAAAAGTGTTTTCTCATGCTGAAGAAGCTTTCCTCACTTACAGAAATATACTTAAGATTTAAAAAACAGTTGCTTGCTTTCTGTTTGTGTTCAAAAGGTCTGGAGAAATACCTAGTGAGATGACCTGTTACAAGTCATTGGAGCTGTCAAAACTTGAAAAACAGAAATTATGCATTTGCTGTCAAAACCTGATAAAAACAGAAACTATGCATTTCTGTAGACAGGTCCCACTTGCCCAAGTGCACCAAAACATTCTGCCCTTCTCACCTGCCTTCTCTTCTGCTTACATGGATTTTAATGTCTGTGTTTGGGTGCTAAATGTTTTCTTGGGCAGCATTTCTTTTCAGACTGAGCAAGTGCTCTGCAGAAAAGGAGAAAGCAATAAAGAGTTTAATTAATGTTTATGTTATAAGGAAATGCAATGTAAAAGGTAACGAAAGCCTCTTATTTAATTCAATGGATTTATCTCTTGAAGCACTGTGCCAGTTCTTCTGACAATATTGCTTTCTTCAGTACAATTTGCAAGTGGAAACCAATTCTTCAGCTCATGAAATTAAAATGGTCTGTTATTACATGAAATGTGAATTTCCAATTGACACTATACTAAGGGTGTCAGAAACATTTAGCTCAGTTTGTACAAAGGCAGGAAATTCTACCATTCCCTCTTGAGAAATAAAAAGAATGATCTGCCTCTATGATTAAAGTTACTTGTAAGGCAATGAAAACATTTAGCTTCCTCTACACCAAATCCTGATTAAAAATCCCTCTGCAAATCTCTTAAAGGTGCAAATAAAATGATATACAAAGCCCAAGGGTTAAATAAATACTGGGGACCTGATTCTCATTTATACTGAGGTTTCTTTCTACCACTGCGCAGCTGTAAAGAAGACCTAAATGCAATTTATACCTGCTTTAAGGTTGCTTTTCACCATCCTTATGCAGTGAGGAGAATCAAGCCCTAAGTTTAATGCTTCCCAGGAGTATAACACATTTAGCTGCTGCATCATTTTGAAGACAACATCAAAAAGAGGTTTGCACATGCTTAGAACAAACATTGTCTTGAGTTTGCCCTCACCTTATTCCAATTTATGTTTCAGTTCTTGAATTAAGTCTTGTAATTTGAAATTTAGTCATTCCTCAACATGGATGCATCACCCCCATTTTGTTTTTTTCTGCATGAGTCCATAATATATGAACTGTAATGTCATGAAATTTCATTTAGCAATCTCAGTGCTTTTAAAAAGATCACAGCTAAGGAAGGATCATTTAATTATCAGTTACTGTTCGGCAGTAGTACCTACAAGTCCCAGTCATGTCCAAGAGCATCATCATATAAAACACTGTATAAACCTGGAAAATAAGATACCCCATAACCATGAGAATGTTGGATGGATTGTTTCCCATGTCTACTACACCTTCCCAACACAAAAAAATAATTCCTCTCCATCCTCAAAGTCACACATCTAAGCCATAAAAAATACACACAAGGACTAGTGAGCCAACTACCATTGAACATAAAAGATAGTGGCAAACTAATGTTTGCCTTACCCTCTACTTCTCTGTCACATTAAACTGAAACTATTCAACAGGTAAGGGAAGCACCATTATAACAAACATTAAAGGGTATTTTAGTAACAGTAATGTTGTGAGTTTTTATTATTTGTCAGAACGACAAGTAAAGCTGAAATATTGTGTCATTAGAAGCAGTGCTGTGTGTTTGATTAAATAAAAAAAAAAAACCAAAACAAAAAACCCCATCCATAATGTCTGCAACCCCTTTCCTTGATAAATCCAGAAGGTTTGCTTACTGTAGATACCTACTATCCCAGTTCCAGCCAGAGTGGTAGTTTATGCTTTCTATTATGTTTATGTCCTCTAGTGCCATTACAATCACGAATTTTTATAAAATTCGGTCTTCCTTCTCTCTACATCTCAAGTTCTTATTTCTTTCTGTCTGGCTCTGTTTGTTTTTCATAACTGCCAGACTATAAACTGAACTAATGGTAATCATCAAGGCACTGTGCTTAGTAAATAACAGCCATGGGTCTTAATTTTTTAAGACACTATGTTGTGCTGAATGCTATGACAAATTAAAGCCTATTGAACAGTTATTTTTCCAGCAAAATTATTTTTTTCATTCACTTAGTCATTTATAGTCCTTTGCTTTGCTACAAAAATTACTTCCCATTTTGGATGCTGCAAACTCGGACTCCCACTGCATTTCTTTCTTATACATGTATTTTCATTAAGTTTCTTATTTTTAATTCACTGATTATTCATTCATTCATTCATACATCAGGCTCTTGAATACAGAAATCTAAAATTCACATTTATCAGAAACACAACTTCCACATTACCTCACTGCCTTTTGCTCCTGATGTGTTTTCCTAGGTCATCTATATTAGCCACCTACCAACATCACAGAACCTTTGCTGAATTTTAATGAACTTTTTTTTTAAACCACATTTCTAGTTCTTCTCTCCTCCCCAACTATATACTCCCTGCAGTTTTGTAGAAAGAAATAATAATGGAAATATTGTGCTAATCCTCATATTCTGCTTCAAGATTTTTGCCTTCTCTTTCCTGCACTTAAGGTTCAGGTAAGATTACAGATAAAGCAAAAGAAAAAGCGAAATCATTTTCCATTGCTCCATGCCAATGGAGTCTTTGTAGGCCTAAGAGGTTCAAGTATACTTCGCAAAGATGAAGATTTTAGAAATTTTGGCTCATAAGCCCTGGAATGTTTATATCTTCCATGACTTGTAGCAGTCTACAAAGGCTCACAACTTAGACAAAAGCTCATGTGCTTTCCTGGGAATGGCAAATGGAAACTCTCTGACAAAGTAATTTCTGTATGCTTAATCTTATTTTCCTTTTTTAAAAGCATGATTCCCATTTTGTGCTTGTTCTTATCAAACCTCCAATTCATGTTAGAATAGCCAGGTGATTAGTTCACTACTTGGAGGGAGGGGTGGGGGAGGAAGACAATTTTCTCAAAACAAAAGCAGTAGTTTTTGGGGGGTTTTGTTGGTTTCTTTGCCAGTTTGCTTTTTTAATTAAGGGGTGAGTGCTTTAGTTTTGATTTCTTTTTTCTTCTTTTGTGCAAATATGTGTCCTAACAGACCGTTTGGATTGGAAATAGCTCTGTGGGCTAGATTTGATTGTGCTTCCTCTGCTTTCTTGAATTGGATCATTTACCATTTGCATTTTGTAATACATTGTTCTATTACCATAGGAGGAATCTAATCACTAATTTGTGTATTTATGCACCTCAAGTATTTTGCAGGCTGAAAATGTGCTCATAACTAATGTACCAATCCTTGCCCTGGGAAACTTCATATGGTCTAGGTTCTTATGCTAATTTTAGCAACAATTTTTATGGGACAAGTGGCATTGGATATAACTGACTAGCTTTTCCTTGTTGCAAATGGTGTCTCCCCAAACACATTTGACAGAATGTAGTTACACTGCAACAGCATTTTGCCAGACTGAACAAGTATTAACTCAATATTCCTAGTGACCTACCACAACTCTTCTATTCACTGTTCCCAGCTGAAGATGCTGACCTACATATCTCTCCTCATGTGACTTATGTTATATAAATCAAATCAATTGCCTACTACAAATTCAGCTACCAGTATTCAATTTCAGTTTTATTACAGCTGTAATCTCACACCTGCCTTCACATGTTCCAAATTGGCAAGTTTTGCAGTTGAATTTGGCAATCCTGCTAGCAAGCTGTTTTGAAGTGTGATAAAGCAATTTATAAAGCACTTGTTTTATATTCAGATGTATTGCAGTTTGGTGTCCTTAAAACCTGATACAAACCTCACAAGTCTTTAAAAAATTGCAACTTACAAGTTTCAAGCTCAATAAATGCTTTTACTGTGTATCAAAATGCTGGAACTGATTTGAGCATTGTAACTACTTGCAGAAGATACAAGCTGAAGGATCAGTGAACATTAGTGAATATAACATCACTCTTAACAATTTCACCACCAGATTTCCTGAAGACCAGATGCAAGCATTGGTTACATTATTAGAACTGGATGTATGATCCATAAAACTTTTAACATCAGAAAGAATTTTTCATGGGTCATGCTTCAAGCTTAACAATGTTGGAAACAATTCTTTCTTAGGCAGGCAAAATTTTATATTTTCTATCCCAATCATAAATTAAAAAACCTGATACTGGTCTCTTCACAGAATGGTAGGACTAACTGTATGACTGGGGAGAATAGAAACGTACAGTCATCACACTGCTTCATAAATACAGCAATCAATAAATGTTAATAAATAAAGGGGATAAATTCATCTTGTATGCATCAACAGAACCTAAAGGAACATAATATATCTCTGCATTCTTCATCCTGCAGATTAGATTAATGTGACTTGTCATTAGCTCTTTAAAATTAGAAATACCTGGTTCAGACCTGCTCATATTCAGCCAGTTGTGGAGAAAGTGGTGTGATTTATAAACATATGAAATTCAACAAACACAAGTGCCAAGTCATGCACCTGGGAGAGAACATCCAAAGAGCCAGTGTGGGCTACAATCTGTGTGGCTGGGGAACTGCTTTGATGAAAAGGATGTGGGCTCCTGGTGGACAACAAGCCAACATGAGTCAGCACAGCACTGCAGCAGCAGCAAATCTGATATTGGGTTGCATCCCCGGGGGTATTTCTGGCAGAAATAGAGACATGATCATCCCACTATACTCAGTGCTTGCCGGGCTGTAACTGGAGCACTGTGTCGCATCCTGGTCCTCACAATTCAAGGAAGATGCAGAGTGCAGAGGACCCAAAGTAGGATGATGAAGATCATAAAAGGACTGGAGAACCTGCTGTGTGAGGAAAAACTGAAAGAGATAGATCCTTCTCTCTGGAGAAAGAGAAGGCTCAGGAGGAACCTAATCACAATATTCCAGTACTTAAAGGGCAGATACAAAGATGGAGACTCTTCACAAGGAGCCACACAGAAAAGGTAAGGGGCAAAAGGTGGAACTTGCACCAAGAGAAGTTTCATCTTGTCATAAGGAAGAAATTTTTTAAAGTGAGAACAGTCAGTCACTGGAACAACATCCCCAAGGATAGAGTAGAAGCCCCATTACTTGAGGTTTTTGAGATGTGATTGGAGAGGGTGTTAGGTAACCTCAACTAGGCTCCCTTTCCCACAGTGACTGAGACCAGATGATCTGTCAGGGTTCCTTCCAATGTGAGTTCTTCTAGGGTTCTGCAATTAGGCACTTCACAGCTTCCTACCTCTCAGAATCATAAAGGACTAGAACAGCTGGAGTTCTATTTCTAAATTAGTATTTCCCACTTAATTTTCTGTATTTTTGTAAATTATTAATGAATTTTTTAAAAAAAGAAATTAACAGAGTTAAAAGAAAAACCTCATTCAGCTTTAACCCTTGCCCACTGTTTTAGAATTTGAATCTTTTTTAGTATTGGTGATGAATACCTGCTTTTTGAAGTTTTTAATTTAAGTTCACTATGGGTGAAATAGGTAGATTTCTACTATAGAAAGCCATTCTTCTCCAATACCCTTATACCCTTCTTCTCTGTCACTCATATGCAAAGAGAACACAGTGCTGCAGAAGAATTTGACAAATAATCATCTTTAACTTGAAAAAAAAAACCAAACAACAAAATAACAAAACCAAGAAGCACTCATGTTTTCTGCATTAGCTTATTTAGCAGTTTCAAATAAATTAGAAGAATGAGTTTTAGCATTTCAGACAATAACCAAGTAGTGAAAATTAAAATATCATTTTGTTAGATAAAAACCTGTTCCCTCACCAAAAACTCTTAAGGCTCCTTCTGACTTTGTAATTATCTTCTCTGTGGGGTACAACAGCCCCGCAAGCAGCCTCTGTAAAACTGCACCTGACATTCAAGTCACAGATTGAACTTTCCCACTCAAATTGAAAGGAAACAAATTACAGTTCAAATTAATTCTATTGTAATATTGGCCTGACAAGTGATGACAAGAGCAATATTTGCACAGAAAATGACAGCTGAAGGAAGGAAGGGAAAACTGTTACACAGATTGTCCCATCAGACACAACTCTCCTAGTTTTAACAAGAGATGATTTTTGAGTGGTCTTGGGGATCTGTAGGGTCCCAGCTGACTGGAAGCTGAGGAATATTGTCCCAATTTTGAAGAAGGGCAAGAATCAGAACTCCAGAAACTACAGGCCTGTCAGTCTCACTGCAGTGCCTGGTAAAGTTATGAAAAATATTATTTTGAGAAGTATTGAAAAACATATGAAAGACAATACAGTCATCGGTCACAACCAGCACAGACTCATGAAAGTCCCGTTTATCAAACCTTATTTCCTTCTATGACAAGGTAACTCACCCAGCTAATCAAAGGAAGCCAGCTGATGTAACCTTTTAGGATTTCAGTAAAGCTTTTGATACTGTCCCTCACAGGATTCTTCTGGACAAAATGTCCATCACAAAGCTGGATAAACACATCATGTGATGGGTGAGCAATTGGCTCATGGGTTGAGTACAGAGGGTAATAGTGAATGGGGTAGCATCAGACTGGTGACCGGTCACTAGTGGGATTCCACAGGGCTCCATCTGAGACATCTTCAATGACTTGGATGCAGGACTGGA
Source organism: Formicarius rufipectus (assembly GCA_013399695.1). Classification (NCBI taxonomy): domain Eukaryota; kingdom Metazoa; phylum Chordata; class Aves; order Passeriformes; family Formicariidae; genus Formicarius; species Formicarius rufipectus. The sequence goes on along the minus strand of VXAU01002734.1, from coordinate 306,972 downwards.
AAGGATACTAAGCAGTTTGAAGATGATACAAAACTGGGAGGAGCTGTTGACTCCCTGGAAGGTAAAAAGACCTGGACAAATTGAAAGACTGGGACCATATGGAGTTCAACAAGGGAAGGTGCTGGATTCGGCACCTGCGATGGGGCAACCCTGGATGTTTGTCAGACTGGGGAATGAAATGCTGGAAAACAGTGCTGAAGAAAGGGACCTGGGGGTCCTGGTGGATGGCAAGTTGAATGTGAGACAGCAGTGCCCTGGTAGCCAGGAGGACCAACCCTGTCCTGTGGAGCATCAGGCAAAGCATCACCAGCCAGGCGAGGGAGGGGATTGTCCTGCTCCGCTCTGCACTGGGGCGGCCTCACCTTGAATATTGTGGGCAGTTTTGGGCACTGCAATGTAAGGAAGATATTAAGCTCTTAGAGAGTGTCCAAAGGAGGGTAATGAAGCTGGTGAAGGGCCTCAAGGGAAAGCTATATGAGGAGTGGCTGAGGGCACTTGGTCTGTTCATCCTGGAGAAGACTGAGGGGAGAACTCATTGCAGTTACAACTCCCTCATGACGGGTGACCAATGACAGGATCCAAGGGAATGGTCCAAAGTTATGTCAGAGGAGGTTTAGGTTGGAGATAGAAAACAGTTCTTCACTCAGAGGGTGGTTGGGCACTGGAACAGGCTCCCCAGGGAAGTGATCACAACACCAAGCCTGACAGAGTTCAGGAAGCATTTGAATGATACTCTCAAGCACATGGTGTGGCTCTTGGGGATGGTCTTGCACAGGGCTAAGAGTTGGACTCGATGATACTTGTGGGTCCTTTCAACTCAGCATATTCTTTAATTCTGTGAATACTGAACTTTTAAAACTTTTATGTCCAGTGGACTCCAATAAACCCATGCAACTACTCCAGAAAAGAAGCTGACTTGTTTGTTTGCCTCAGACACAAATCATCTTTCCTCAGATTCCTTTAGTTGCTTGAATTTTTGAGATCAGTTAAAAAATTCATGCCTTTCAAATTGACTGATAAATAGTTAACTGTCTCTTTATTACAGGTCCCACAGGGAAGATTCATTTACAAGAAGCACTGACCCTGCTGTCCTTGGGAAGATCTCAGTAAGAAGTTACCAATGCTGAGGCCAAGGCAAACCTGTTCAAAGACTATACAGATGCCAAAGAAAGAACTGAAGTCCCTAGAGTAGTCCTAACTAAACTACTAGAAGCACTACCACTACTTGAACACTCAGAATCATTTTATTTTCAAAGCATACACAGTCAGACAAATTGTTTTTTCATAGTGCAGTTTGTGAGAAGAATCTTTAGTTACCTCTTGGGGAGTGTATTATTGGCTTTGTGCTCAGTGCCTTGTGGAAAGCAAATGGTAAGGCTGTGATTCAGCACTGTATAGTTTCATCATCTCACAGACTATGCAGCTGCAATTTTCTGATTTCAAGGCATGTTTCCACCTGGGAATGGCAGCCAACTTCCCCTCCTCCTCAACTGATTTTTGCTGTTTATTATGTCCCCTACCATAATAGCAGAAATATCTTACATAGCATTATGGTGAGAAGTAGAGTACAAACAGCACATCGCTTTACCATGACCATAAAATGCAATGCAAGGCAGGTTTTATATTTTGTCTGCTCCCAGAACAATTTTATTAAGATAACAGGGTGAGATTGCACACAATCATGCATTTATAAAGATTTTAATCAACCTCACCTAAATTTCTCACCTACAACTGAAATCCAAAGATGTGATGGTAGTACATGACACATCAGAGACAGATTTACATCAGTTAGTTCATGTACTCACAGAAATACTGTTGCAATAAGAGAGAGGGCTGGACTTAGTTGCCTAGGACTAACTGCGTATGCAATACTGCCGAAACAAGTTCTTAAGATAGTTACACCATTACTAATTTACATACAGGAAAAATTAAAGCTGTGTGAGAAACAGTCATGCCATTTGATTGCACTGTCAAGTGTATTTTAAAACTTTGCAGATCCCTTGCTAATTACTGTATTGTCATGCATAAGATCCATGTTTCTAACAACTGTTAACAACAAGTGTTTAAGAGTCATTAATCACAGTTCTCTTCTCTTATTCATGTGGCTTCAGTCAGCCCAAGGAAACCTTTTCATGCACTATTAAACAGATTAATCTATGTTCCTGTCTTCTGATTGATAATGACACGATTTCCTGCAATGACAGTTATGGAAACAGCTCACAAAGACACGCAAGTGTCAGAGATGGTCTTTAGTCATACAATGTAATGCATATGTCAGAGGTAAGATTTTGGTACTTCTCTCAAAAGCTCTTCACTGAGATATTTTTCAGCCTAATCATCTTATTTGTTTAAGGAAAAAGAGTAGACAAGGAGAGGCTACAATTTATAAAGACCTGAGAGTCCTGTTATTGTCCTGACTCAAGGTCTATACATGAAATTTCAGGGCCAGAAATGCTGGCATTTGTCCTTTCATTTCTATTTGGAACCAACCACTGTGAAAAGCAAAATGCCTCTACCAGCTCCTAAGTATTAACCTCATTGTGACACAAGTCACAAGGCAAAGCACTTTCTCCAAGTTTGTGTATCTTTGACTTTCTAGAAGGGCAAAAAAAGCTTTCTTATTAGTTTTTATGTTTGTTGTTCCTTTTCTTCCAGGGAAGCATGCTAAAATATATCAACAGGTGTAACACACAGAGAAATCACTTAATACAAGAGAGGCCAAAAAATGATTATTTTTTGTACTCTTGTGCATATGCTGTGTTTGGGAACTCTCTGTGGTGACTCAGGGAGTGTTGACTCGCAGGGGTTAGGGGAAAAAACTTCCCCAGCTGCTCGTCATGATTGGTCAAGTGGAAGAAGATATCACAGGAAGTGGGTGCCTTTCCTGCAACTGGCATCTCCCTCAGGTGACAGGTCTCAGAACTACAGAAACAAGTATTTAGGTATTTCCTAAAGGTGCACAAGAGAATGTTCTATTACCTCCCACATGAAATCATAAGCAGCTAAGTAATTCGACCTTTTTCTGCCCATTCTTATAAAAATTTACACTGCTGAAATGACTTTCCTTTAGTGACAGGGGATAGCAGCTGATACAGGAGGAAGAAGTACAGGTACAGATCTCCACTGAGAATGTGCCAGTGGAAATTTTCCCATGAAAGATGTTTTGTTTTCTACTGGCTCTCTATTTTTAGACTATTTTGGTTCACTTGTATGACAAATATAACTCCACAAAACTGAAAATACCCATGCATTAAAATATGAATAAAAATATTCTGAATTAAAAGACTTCTAATTATCAGTATGAAACTAAAGTATCTCTGTAGATATATTCAACTATATCACAAAACTAGACATTTTCTATTATTAAAACCATGGATAGGCAAACTTTTGATGGATATGCAGAAATTTCTAAAACATTTTCAATAAATTATATTTCCTTAGGTGTCTCAGAGATCAGCAATGAGGACAGACATTCTTGAAATCCTTTGATCATTACTGCTTTCAGATACTCAGTTTCAATAACCACTTGTCAGATCTCCTAGTGCCCAGTCTGGGGTGTCCAGGTCCTCCTATCTTTCAGGCAAGCTGGACACATGGGCATTGTCTGAAGAGGGAGGCAGTTGGTGCATGTGCCTAAAGTTGCCCTGGTGTGTTTGAATTGAAGGTGGTTCAGACAACAGTGCTATCACTCTTCAGCAGAAGTTGGAAAGTTTAGAAGGATTCCCGAGCATGGACTACATGGTTTCTTTTCTATTACAGTCCCAGTGCTTTTTCAGAGCTTGCCAGTTTTGAAAAGCTCTGAGGTTTACACATTTTCTATTACAGAAGGTAGAAATCCTCTTAGCTCCTGGTTCACGTCAAGTTCTCAGGTTTCTGTACCCTTCCATGTGCATTCAGAAGCCATAGCTATAACCGTAGGAAAAAAATGAGCCAGCAACTGATACATGTGGTCAAAGGAGCTTGCACGTGTTTAGCAGGGAAAATCCCCTTTTATGCAATGAATCGGTGAGCAAACCAGTTGAATGAGTCAACAAGAGACATAGTGGGACCTACAAATTTTAGGTCATGGCTTGAGCCCATTTCTTAGCCCATTTACAAAAGATCGTCCTGAAAGGATGGTTTGTTGCTCACCTTGGCTGTAGCATCCCTCTGCTCTAGGTTAGGATCTGGACAGACTGAACAGATGGGCCAAGGCCAATGGTATGAGGTTCAACAAGGCAAAATGTTGGGTCCTGCACTTGGGTCACAACAACCTCATGTGCCATAGGCACGCAGAAGAGTGACTGGAAAGCTGTCCAGTGGAAAAGGACCTGGGGGTGCTGGTTAACAGTTGCTGAATATGATCCAGCAGCATGCCCAGGTATAGAAGGTATAGACCAAGAAAGTAAATGGCATCCTGGCTTATATCAAAAACAGTGTGGCCAGAAGGACCAGGGCAGTGATGGTCTCCCTGTACTTGGCACTGCTGAGGCCAGACCTCAAGTGCTGTGTTCACTTTTGGGCCCCTCAGCGCAAGAATGATATTGAGGTGCTGGAGCATGTCCAGAGAAGGGCAATAGACCTGGTGAAGGGTTTGGAGTAAAAATCTTACTACAAATGGATGAGGCAGCTGGTCTTGTTTAGTCTGGAGAAAAGGATGCTGAGGGAAGACCAGAGAAAAGGATGCTGAGGGAAGACCTTATAATGCTCTATGACTACCTGAAAGGAGGTTGTAATGAGGTGGAGGTCAGGATCTTCTGCCATGTAACAAGTAACAGGACAAGAAGAAATAGACTGAAGTTGTGCCAACGTAAGTTTAGATTTCTTCATGGAAAAGCATTGTCAGGCTCTGGAATAGGCTGCCCAGGGAAATGCTGGAGTCACCATCCCTGGAGACATTTAAAAGATGAGCAGATATGGCACTTAGGGATATGGTTTAGTGGTGGACTTGGCAGGGTTGGGTTAACAGTTGGTCTCTCTTAAGAGCTTTGTCCAACCTAAATGATCCTGTGATTCTAAGAATGAATTAGAGAAGGGCACTTCAGAGGTCACAGCAGAGCGGGCGTGACATCATCCCTGACCTTAAGTGGTCTGCTGGCTTCAAGAAGGATACAGGGCAGGTGTGTCCTGCACTGCTGATACCACGGGAATGTAGGCAATCCTGCAGTGTAACAGAAAAAATTGCTTACAATATCATGATGGATTTTTTATCACTATTTTCCAACAGAACACTGTTGGCTCTGAAAAAACTTTTAGCTCACTCTATTTAACAGAAACTATGCTTCCATAATATCATCCAACCACAGTAATCACTGCCAAAAGGAAAGAGAAAGCTTTTTAGAGGATAGTAGCTTAGCCACAAAAATTTCCCATTTCCACTAGTGTTTGAGATCTAATGTATTGTTAGCCTTAAAGAGTGGGCTTTTTTGCGGTTTGTTCATGTGTGGGTTTTTGGTTGTTGGTTTGTTTGTTTTTGTTTTAAACTGCATTTAATTACAAAAAGAGTCTGAACATTTTTTTTTTTTTGCTCTTTATTATACTTTTGTTGATGCCCGCTGTGGCCTGTGACACTTGGCAAGGGTCAAGGTCTTCAAAATCAATAGCTGAATGCTTCTTGCCTTTCAGGTGTTTGAATGTCAAAGGTTTGACCTTTATGATGAAAGACCAGCTTGAAAGGAAATCCCTATCTAAGTATGAAGTCTTCTTCTATGTAATTGTATTTTTGAATGCACATTTTTGACTGAATAAATTAAAAGGCTTCTGTGCACTTTTAAAGACTTAATCAAAACATTTAAATATAGAAGAATACAGTAATAAGCTAGACTCGTTCTATCAGTTCTTTAGAGAATTGCTATCTTCTTAATATACCTGTTTTGGCACATTTCTCCAGTCCAATCACAAATTTTCACTGGTCGCTTATAGCAGTGGCCTCTGGTTAACTTGTAGTTAACATACAAGCCAGTTTTTTAAAAACAAAATCCTGAAACCACAATCAAATTTTAAAAAAAATATTTATTGAAAGAACATCATCTACTGCATCTAATAAGCACTGTATTTTCCATGAAGAAGCTTGATGATTCCTCTTCATTATGGCTAAACTTGATATTTCCTATAAAGAATACAAGGTACCCTTTAGTATTACTTTGTGCACTTTGGCTCACATAATGCGAACAGATACTATACAAAGAGAATACTTGTCTCATGAAGAAAACTCTGCAGATCTAGAGCAGATGGAGTCGGGAAGAAAGTTGGCAAAGACTGTTTCAAAGTTGTTTGTGTTTATTGACTTCAGTTTAAGGAAGACTCTAAGGCATCTGTCTAAATTCAGATAACATGGAATACATTTCAGTGTTGGTTCTTTCTCTCAGAAACTACTCAGAAAAAGGCATTCCTTGGCCTTTGCTACATAGATGGAGCCATAGTAAAGTATCACAGTAATGACAGGTGGAAATGTAAAAGAAATCTCTGGGCATGTCTGTATCAACATCAAAGGACTTTACCCACATTATCCTAAAAATTGTAAAAAAAACCCCAACTGTAAAATTCATAACAACATGCAAGTTTGCATTGTAGATGTAACTCTCATGCTTCCAGGTGTTATTATTGCTGAAGGTCTAAATCTAAGGATGTCTCATTCCCTGTGGAAGTGTCTATTGCCTTCCCTGCATGATTTGGGTTAAATAGGTTGAATTTTCCTTGCTTTACTGCCTTCCTTCTCTCCCTTCTCCTCCTGCAAGACTGTCCTTGGAGAAAGCCCTGTAGTCTTCACTGCCAAGGGGGTCTGTGAAGCATGCTGCTTTCCCTGTCCCAAAGTAGAAGTGCTGTCTGAGCAAAAGTGGCCATCCTTTACAAAACCACACAATCACAGAATATACTGAGCTAGAATGGACCCTCAAGGATCATCGAGTCCAACTCCGGGCCCTGCACAGGACCATTCCAAAAAGTGCCTGAGAGTATCACCCATAATAAGGAATGACTATTTGCAGATATCTATAGAAATATCTGCAAATGGCAAGAACAAATCTGTAAAATGAGAGTTAGATCAACATGCATAGAATTCCAATATGAATCATGCATTTTTAGGAGAGAGTAATATTTGGGGATTTTTTTTTCCTATAAACTATGAACCATTATGCAGTTCAACCCTGGGCTCAACAGCAGCAGCTGTTAATATAATACAGCACTTTATGGTGCTCTGTTGGAATATTGCAGGCCTAAAATCTTGTGTCTGGAATATTTTGCTTCTTTTTGTCATGGCAAAAAATCTTGGAAAGAAGAAAAAATAGCTCTAGGCAATACCCATGAAGGTTTTTTTTAAAAATATTGGTTACCAGTAATTTCTAAATTCTACCAATGTTGATATTTTCAGCAACAATAATGACTTTTATTGTCATTAAAATAATTTTTAATAGAAAACATTCTAATAAAATGCACATTATCTGTTTCCTTATAACTGTCTTTTTTGATTATAGAAAGGAAGGAGCATAGACTTTTTTTCCCTTCTGTATCACAAATAGTTAAAAAAAGTGACTGACAAGTTTCAGTTAAGGAATACATCTAGTAAACAATATGTGGAACAACATTAAATTGTTTTTTCCAGTCTTCACAGAGTAACAGTCTGCAAGTAAAGGTAATGTAATTACAAAGGAGGAAAAAAAAATAGGTGGTAAAATGTGCAAAGGATCTGAAAAAAGGTCTCCACTCAATGTCATTTATACATGCCTTCTAAGTTACTGCAAAACTGTGTCACCTCCTGTGAAGTATCGCTTTCCTGATTTGATTTATGTGCAATACAAAGATACCAGGAGATGGAACTTTGCTCTGAAGTGATTTAAACAATCAAACTAGAAATACGTACAAATAATGAACATTTGCACAAAACCACGTAAGAAATTAAAAGTATGGCATGAAAAAAATATATTTTCTTCTTGTCAAACTGTTGAAAGCCAGTTCCAAACAAAATTGAGTGATCTGGCTGCTTCTGTGGCAAAAAGGATCAAGACTGGTATACTTATATTGAGCTTATGAGATAAGGAAAAAAATCATGTTCTGCAAAAGCTAAGACCTACCTAGTCATCAGCAAACAAGTCATAATGCTTTATGAAAAAGATATACATAAAATATACACAGTAGCCAGTAAATAACCTCTTCACTGACTTGATGCTTTTTTTAAATTACAAATTAGGGATTCATGATCCTAATAAATACAATATACTACTGGTTAACAGCTCTCATGGCATTTTATGTTTAATATTTATAGGTTTATAATGAGGAATAATATAATGCAGGTGCTACTAACTTCACTAAAATCTATATGCAAAAAAAGGAATAGCAAATCCTGTACATCTTGATGAAACAGAAAATACCAAGGCATTTCGTGAAAGGTTTTTCTTGTGTACTGTTTTCCAAAAAAAAAAAGTCCCTATTTCAAGGCAACTTTGAAGCAGCATAATTAATGTGGTGGAGTTCACAAATTGCCTAATGAGTGGTGTATTTAATGAATATTCTTTGAAACTTTGTGGCTATTTTCTACACCCATTCAGCAAGAGCACTTGCTCAACTGCAACAGCAGTTTCAAGCACTTGTTGCAGATGTTTCCAACGATTTTCTAACAAATGCAGATTCACTTTTTGAGACTGAACTATCAATGCCAATTTTAGCTGATACTACTGTTAAAAGATTAATGTCCTAAAGGGAGAATCAGATTACTACTTGCATTCTTTTGACATCACTTTAGGAACACTCTTGATCCCCTTCTACTTGAATAGCATGCTTTTTGAAAATAATACAGCATGGTTAAATAGATTCAGCCTTCTTGGAATACCATTACAAACAAAGTATCTAAAGTGCAGTGGGTTGATCCTGGCTGGATGCCAGGCACCCACAAAAGCTGCTCTATCACTTCCCTCCACAACTGGACAAGGGAGAGAAAATGCAACAAAGGGTTTGTGGGTTGAGCTAAGGACTGGGGGAGATCACTCACTGATTTCCATCACAGGCGAAACTGACTCACCTTATAGTAACTGAATTTGCTACTAAAAATGTCAGAGCAGGATAATCAGAAGTAAAATCTTAAAAACACTTTTCCCCCACCTCTTCTTTCTTCCCAGCTCTACCTCTTTCTCCCGCAGAAGCGAAGGGAGACAGGGAATGGGGATTACAGTCAGTTCATCACACCTTCTTTTCTGCCACTACTCAGCGGGAGGAGTCCTTCCTCTGCTCCAACATGGGATCCCTGCCACAGGACACTGTGAGTCTCTTCCACAACCAACAGTTCTCCACAAATTGCTCCATGCTCACAGTCTGAATAAACAGGATCAAAAATTAACCAAACCTACTGGCTTATAACTGAAGTTTTATTTGGCATATAATGAAGTATGAAGAATCACATTATTGTAGTTCTTGCTTCAACCTTTCCTTATCATATCCTACAAATGTGTAACTATTTATATATAATCTGATGATAAATTCAGCTAAGACAACTTTAATGTATCAGTATCTAAGATACCTAAGAAAACAGCAAATTAAGCACCTTCACCATCCTCTTCATTCAAGTGATACTTAAAACAAGGTTCCGGACAAGGAACTGAACATCTTGTGTAATAAAGAGCTGAAGTTCCTATGATAATCTGAAACTATTATTATTATTACTATTACTGCTAACATAAAATTCTGATAAAAAGGATTAAAAAAATTGGTAATCACATAATAATAAGGATTTAGGCATATGTGCTAGTGACAGGATCTTGTAAGGTCCCACAATAATAATTCTAAATTGACTTGTAGCATATTAGAGCCATGAAGATAAAATAAGTAATACAAAAAGAATTCCAAAGCTTTAGCCATTCTGTTTCCTTCAAGAATGAATTCTAGAGTGAAGATATGAACTGACCTTCCTGCATTTTTAAAGGTAGATGCTGCATAATCCATGTCAAGCTGCAGATCTGTGAGTACAGACTTTGAAAAGAGAAGAAACAAGCAAGATTTAGTGCTAATTTGATGCATCACTCAGAGTTGAGACAGCATCTAAGACTTGTTTGACAAGATACATTCCAAATACAAAATGATCAAACTGAAATTCTGTCAGTAATTTCACAAGCAAATCAGGTCTCTGAATGTTGCAAAATTTCCTTTACAAGGGGTTGTATCATCAGAACAGACTAATTAGATGAAAAGTGGAAGTACTACAGGGAGTGATATCCACAGTGGTTAAAGTGGGATTGATCAAAGAAATACAGTGGAATCACATTGTCCTTGAGTGACTACATCTTATTTATTGTTTCTTTAGAATGGCATGACCTTTTTTCACTTTAATTCTTCTGCTCGGAACTGAACAAAGTTCATATATTTCATTTTATGGAGTCAAGCTAATATAATCTTCAGTTCTGATCTGCCTAAATTGCCCTTTTCCAAGTTTGAATGATCCCACAATCCTCCAAAAGGAAATCCAGTCAAACTTGTCATATTTTCCATACTTACCCACATACTCAATGCATAAGTTTGCATAACTATGAAGTTCAACTGCGACCCAGGATTGGCCCACAACCCTTAGATCATCTCAGTTTGATTTTAGATAGTGTAATTAAATTGTCAAACAAAGGTCTAGTGCTTTTGAAATATGAGAAGGAAAGGGGGACTGAAAGAAAGGGAAATGAAAAGAGACACAGTCAAAGTGTATCAATAATGAGGGTATAAATAATGTAACATTTGTCCAGAAAGAACGTCATTGTTATTTTAATTTTCATAAGCTCTCAACTAAAATAGAATATTAAAGCAAATCACGCTAATTCTTTAGACAGAACAAACCCTCACATTATCTCAGATACTTTGAACTGAAATAATGTCACCAATACTGTCACCTGAATAAAGGCACCAATAATGCCACAGCACTACCCTATTGTGGAAGGATCAAATTTTAGGAATATGAAGCGCAGGATCAAGTGGGCAGCTTCTCCTTCAAAAGAGATAGAGTAACATGAATATGAAGACTATGCTACATGCTTTGGGGAGAAAATATGAACCAGTGTCAGACTGAATTTTTTTGATCTTTAGGAAGCTTTTTACAATTGCAGATCTCCAGCAAGTGACAGTTGTCCTTCCTGCAGGGTCACTCTGCGACCCATACACACACACACACCCCACCGCAGCTGGTAGTTCTGCTTTCAAGATCTTGCCCAGTGTCATATAGCTTTGCTGTGAATGTGATACATGGGTATTTTTTTCACAGAACCCTTGCTTCCACAGCAGCTTTGAAGAGGTTATGTAGATTAGTATGATTTTTTCATGTCAAAACCCACCCAAAAGAGGATAACAGCAAGAAGCTCATATAGCTGCATAAGGGCAACAAACCAAACATATGGAGTGTGAAAAAGAAAAGTGGAATCATTGAAGAAGAGCTAGCACATAACTCTTCATACAAAGTATAGCCTTTTTTTTTTTTTTTGAAACACTGAAAAGTAAAAAATGTGGTGATCTTTTTCTCGATGTAATATGCAGCATTCCAGACTTCAAGAACTCATTTAAACAATTTCATTCAGATATTTTTACTTTAGTGACTGGTGCTTGTGCCTTAAGTTGCATTTGCAACAATACTGCTGATTGTCAGTGTACCACAATAGCAAAAATAAATACATACAACTTTAAATATATGGTACATGTAAAGTCTTCATATACAGTCATCCTTATTCATATGGTCCTACATATATATGCTTTCAATCTTCAGAACTGACTACAGAGTCTCACTGAACATCAAGATGCAAAGATTTACATGAGGTTGTCCTGGTTTCATTATTATGCTGTCGCAAAGACCTTCAGTGGCCAAATTTCCCTATGATTTTACTCACAAAAGAAATTAAAATGCTTTTAAGTTTCATCAGGGATTGATGAGAAAAAATAAAAAGATACATTTATTCTCAGTACACTGCCTTTTTTTAGTAAGTAATATTTGATGCAAATGGAAAGAAAAGAGTTTTCTGGTCTGTATCCTCTGTTCAGTCAGTTCTGTAGAACAGACTTCAAATACAATGATTGGCAGGACTCACCAGGCTGAAAACCTTTTTGTCTTACGAGTTTTCAAGATCTGTAACTTTATGAGACCTCTTCTGCACAAATATTTTACATATGCATTTTGATTCTTATGCCACTTTGGAAAAGCTGCCTTTCTGACTCATAGTGCTGTTTGGCTTTTTCTTTCAAAAAACAGCCAAGAGTTTGTATATTCACTTGGGATAAGTCTGCAATTCATTCTAAGCAATACATTTAAATGATAAGGAGATCTGACCATTTTCAATTCTTTTTCAACTATTTTACATCTGACTAAAATGAACTGTCTATGAAAGTAGTAGCCTACTGGGCTCACCTCTATCCATATTACGTGTCCTATAAATATTCACAAACTTGTTTTGATGTTGAAAATTATTTTATTGGTTTTGTGTTATTTCACTGTCCTTGAAACAAAAGAGTGTATTGTACATGGAAAGAAGTTTTCACACATTGTCTACCTAAAGTATCCTATTTACTACACATTAGAAGAACTGGATGATTTCAATTTAATTGACAGGTAATTCTCAGAAGTGTGTAGACAAAAGATTATTCAGGTTTTTTTGGAAAGAGAGTCTTGAACTATAAGCTTACATCTATGAGGATACACATCTTCACAGAGCAAAGTGCAAAGATTCATCTCAAAGCACTTTTGTCAAGAACAGAAATGCAAGAAACTACTGGTTAATTAGTGGTCCATACTTAATTAAAATTAAAAAAAAAATAAATTAGGAAGTGTAAGATATTTCCAGTTCCCAGTGTACTAAAATTGGGTATTTAAATTATTCTTTTGAATTGTAAAATAAAAGTAAAAATCCACATAATTTTTCAGTACAACTTCCTTCAGACACTTAAATGCATTACAATTGTGGCAGTTTTCACCAGGTGTCCACCCAAACCTCCAGGTCCTCCCCTTCCCAGAGGGAAAGGGAAAAAGACAAAAGGCAGAAACCAGCTAAGAGATAATGGCAAAACAAACTCAGAGTAGCTAAATACTTAAATTTATTACTAACAAGATAAGAGCTAAAACTAAAAGTAATAAAACTAAAAA
>VXAU01002734.1:254011-293773 GCA_013399695.1 Formicarius rufipectus | reverse complement strand
TCCAGGATCTTGCTCCATCCTGGGCCTCCCACAGGGCAACAGCTCCTTCAGGCACCCGCCTGCTCCTCCAGGGGCTGCAGGGGGGTCTCCACATCCCAAAAGTTCTCCATGGGCTTCAGGGAGGTGGGGGTGGAATAGCTTTCAGTCCTTCCCCCTGCCCTGTTCCAGTGTGGGGTCCCTCCTTTGCCTCCTCCCGCTCTGACCTTGGTCTCTGTGTTGTTATCTCATGGCTGGAATTTCCAACTGCGCAACACTCCTAAATTCTTAAATATGTTATCACAGAGGAGTGACTGTGATTCTTAATTGGCTCAACTCTGTCCATCAGCAGGAAGTCCCTCCTGGACCTGGCTGTCATTGGCTCCACAGGACAGGAGAAGCTTCTAGCAGCTTCTAACAGAAACCATCCTGTAAGCCCCCTCTTGTACTAAAATTCAGCTACAGAAACCCATGACATAAAGTCTATTTAGGTCTGTATTTACTGCAAATTCCTTCACCAGCAGGAGGAATTTGATAAACATGCAGGAAGAAAGGAATGGAAGGGGGGAAAAAAGAGCCCTTAAATATCCTAAAATTTCAATTAAGAAAACACAAAACGTACTATCAACAAGGAAGCTAATGAGAAACTATTCATTCTACTTCTTTTAAAACATATCTAAAAAGAAACATATACTGCCAGACTTGAATATACAGCACTTTAGAAGGTTATGATTTCATTTCTCAGTGGTTTGGGAACCTATACAATATGCTTGATTACATTTTTTTTTCTCTGTGAACACTCTCAACATACACTCAAACAGCTGCAACTTCTGCTAGTTAAAAGAAATGCAACAATATTTCCATAAGTATAGTGCAAGAATACTTTGGCAAACCCCATACAGTCTAGAAGTTCCCAAAGCTTCCTTGACATTTCTTTCCTGAACTGGTCATCCTACTAGATCTTACTGTCTAACTACTAAACAAAGTAAAAACACATTTGTGCTCTCATTTTGACATTCATTTCTGTAAAAAATCAAGGTTAGGCAACATTTTTCTTTTCATCTATTTCTCCCTGTAAATTATATGTGTTAACCTTGAAGTGAGCGTAGCAGAAAAGCAGAGACTTGTAAGTTAGATTTACGCAGAAATAAGTAAATTTATTTTCAGAGATTTTTCTCAGGAATTTGATGATTGTTCATGTGTTTATTTACACTGTCACTGTAAGAATAAAGAATGACAAATGCCAAAATTTAACGTGAGTAAATTTGCACAACAAATGCAAAGTACTGGCATCTGAGAGAAACCTACATATGTCCTTCTTTCACTTCATAAGCGTTTACATGCAAACCTGCATATTCCCAGAAGAACAGAAAGTTCTATCAGTGGTAAACTGTTGGCATTTCCGAGGCACAGTGGTGCATAGCTGGCTTGTCATTTAACAGTATAGAAGGAAACACTGAATGTCAAAAATCTATTTATTCAGTGGCATAAAACCATAAGGCAAACATATTTTCCACAATAAATAGCACTGTACTGACATGTTTAAGGTTTGGTCCTGAAGGATGTACTCACTGCTTAGGCAATATAGGATAAATTGCATAAATGAAAATGCTGAAAGGAAAGCAAGATACATGGGAAAAATGCTAAAAAAGTAATTTTTCTCAAAGAAATAAAGTTAAAGTCAATGCTGTTTACTTAATCCAATGGAAATGTAAACAAGCACTCTTGAGACTTGTACAAAACTATATTTAGTAAAAAAACCCTGAGAATATTTTGCCTTTGTTCATCTGCTATAAGCTTCATTATGCATATTTTTTAATTTATTTTGATAAATTTTGTAATCTAATTAATTTAGTTAAAATGGTTTCACAGATTGCTCCTCTGATTTGACACAAACTTCAAAATTTTTACATTTGCCTTTATTTTAGTAGGAAAAGTTCTTCTGCTTGGAGCAACACTACTCCCAAATCAGATCTCTTACTGATATTGTTTAAGTTGTTTTACTGAACTTGCATTTTCGTAACAGATGTGAAGCGAATTTTGTTTCTGTTAAAAGTGAATGCTACTTTGCCACTGACTCCCAATACGAAAAATAAGAATTACAGAGTAACTTAAATCAACTGTTGAGAACAACTCAAAATTATTTATATTTTATAATTTATTGGTACATGGCCATTGTTTCCCATTAAATATCTTTTTTTTTTTTTAAAGCTTAGTAACATCATCTTATTTTATGCAAAACATGGTAATTTGCAGATGTTGACTGACAGTATTATACAGAAAAAAGAAAGCTCCACATAAAATTACTTTTTAAACCCTTAGCTTGAAATAGTATGCATGATGATATGTAAAAATGTTACCTCATAGCTTGTAAATACATCTCACTGCCAATACTACATAAATAAAGCAATACAACTGTATTTTCTTATAGAAGACTTTCTTATGCTAGATCAGTGCAGCACAGTTTGCACTTAGTACTTTATTAAAAATTAAATGTTCTTATCCACAAATTTGTATGATCCCAACATAAGCCAACAGATCTCTGCTGTTGTGGATTAGAATTTTGATTTGAGTGTTGAGTTTGAGTGATGGAGCTTCACAGCTACACTGCAAAATGCTGGAGGAACTATTTTTTTGCAGAATGTTTTGAAAATTTATGACTAACTGTATAATTAACTTCTGAATATTTAGGTTACTGCAACAATATTTTAAAATTAAAACCATATGACACATTCTAAAACTATCAGTAACCTTCTAAAATCTCCTTCTCCTCAGCCTGTCATGACAAAAAATACCATCCATGTTACCCAAAGGTATTAAGTATTGTTCCTGATTATTGATTATTAACTACAAATAAAACATGTCATGTAATAGATGATACAAGAGTTTTTAAAAAATTGTCCATTGTATGAGAAAAAAACAACAAACAACTTTGGACAATATAACAAACTGTGATTTTATACATTTTGCTACATATATTATTAACATATATAGGCACTGGCTACTAACTTAGGGAATAAAATATGTCTCATTACTGAAACAATCTCTGGGAAACTTCTTATTTAATACTTTCTTTGCAATATGACATTTCCTCCTTATGAAGCATGCTTCTATACTGTCTTTAAAAAGTTAACTAAGAAAAAAAGTGTCTTTCCATATTGCATAAATGTAGAAAGCATGTTTTCACAACTCTCAGGATTGTGTTTTGATTTTTCAGGTAAAAGAGAATGTTCCACACGCTTAGGAGTTAACCTTCTACCTGGAATTTGCCCAATTTTGTACTGCATGCAGAACTCACCAGTAAATAGTGCCATTGTTTTCATATTGGGGGCATTAGAACCAAACCAGAAACAGAAACACAATCAAACAAAAAAATCTCCAAATCACACAGAAAAACCCCAAAGAAACAAACAAAACTCCCAAAACAAAAACAAAACATCCCCCCCAAAAAACTCCACAAAACCCTCCCAAGATTTGCAAAATAGTGTTGTTTTCTTTCCTGACCCAGTTTTAAGTACATGTTGAAAAAGGACAAATCAAACATTCCCTTCTCAGAACTAGATCTGAACAACACTTTCCTCCATGGTCTGTGATAAGGGTTCAGAATATACATGTGTGATAATCATAGTAAGTTTTATCTACACTTTTAACAGATTCTTCATGTTATTTGCTATGTCATTTTGACTCAACGCACATATTTTCCTGAGAAAATATGAGCTAATGGTGTTCAGACTTTATAGTATCTTTGAACTATACAGTAAATCTCAATTCTGACTGCCTCATATGGATTTCAGGGATTTAAGGGATTGTAAGCTAAATGGTTTGCCTTTATTTGTAATTTTTTCCATGAGACTTTTTCTACATGCATCTTGTTGTTTTGGGAATGCTGAACTAAACCAAGTAGATTTGCACAGTCATTTAACTCTTCCCATCAATAAGTGCTCTTCAGAACAACAGGAATTTTGCTTTTATTAACATCCAAACCACTCTATATATTAAAAGCACTGTTTCCTTTGCATTCAGTCTTTTATTATAATCTACTTCAGCTGATGATGATATCATAGACATAATCTAAATTCCTCTCTGGTCACAGAAATATAACTGAGTTGAGGGGTGCGTCAATGTATACATATGTGTGAGCCCCAATGTGTCTGCGTGAACATGCATATGTGTATATTCTCTAATTAAACTAGGAGTTCATATGTAAGTTTCTGGGAATTCTATCATTATGGTTTTTAAAGTAGCCTGAAATGTGTAAATTTTCTAGTAGAAGGAGGCAGAAAACTGAAGCAAAACCAGTCCATTAAACACTGGTTCCAGAGGATAATCAGTTCACCATATCATCAATTTTTCATTTCCACTATTTGTAGGTCTAATTAGGGCAGTAATAAGCACATTGAAAAAATACTTGCTTATTATATGTTCTAATAAAAGAACAAATTTTAATTTCATGAAGGATTCAAGCTCATTGCCATTTATTTTTCTGTACTGATACTGTCAAAAGTCAATTCGAGTTACAGAATTTTGACTATCAAAAAGATTATCTAATAGTATTAGAGCCTCAAAAGGACTTGGGAGACAAACAGAATTATATGAAATAGATTTATATTTAAAAATACTTGATTGCTCATTTCCAAAAACATTTCTCTCTACCTAAAAGAAAATTATATTGGTAGCATTTTATTACTCAGTTTAAATAGCAAAATTTAAATTATATCAGCACTTAAACTTAGCAGCTATAATTGGCAGTGGACTTTGTTACACCAAGTAAAACCCAAGTTTCATAATACTGACATAGGTCTTACCCTTCAAAAGACTGATCAGAGCTTTTGGGTTGGTTTTTTTTTTTCAGTAAGATTTAATTACCTTCAATTTAAAAAGGACCTCATCTAAAATACACCTAATTAAAAAATATGTCCTTCATTTTCAACTTTTTTGTTTGGTTTTTTTTTTTTTTTTACAGAAGAAAGAATTTCCCAAGGTACTGGACATATCTTTCACTATTGTGATTTTGTGTGATTTTTTTTTTCCCCCCAGTAATGTATTTTTCAAGCAGTGGAAAACAATTAATGCAGATGATTGGTTTGTTTCATAATTCTCAACTGGCAGCTCCAGCAAATTAGTCAGAACATTTTTGTTAAAGCTTTTTTAATTTTTTTTCTTCAGTTAAAGCATTTTACTTCACTTTTTCTCTCCATTCTAGTTCTTTGAACTTCCCTTGTGAGACTCCGGAAAAAAGAGCTCAAGAGTAAAACCTGTCTTGAAAAACATTAAAGGCCAAACTACCCACTCTCCCCTTCTCATTAGCAGTATGTTAACCAGGAACATGCACGTCAGGTTCCCAACTAGTCTTTATTCCATTTAAATTGAAAAAAGGGTTCTGGAGATTAACATTAGCTTTTTATTTCTGGAGTGTCTACAAAATGTCAGATATACCAAAAATCATGCTGCAATGTTGGAATACTGGGGTTTTTTATTGGTAGCCAAACAAGATAAATAATAATTTTCCTTCCTTCATTTTATTGCTCTGAGTTTTTTTTCACAGTACAGATGATTACCAGGTTCAATCAAGTCTCCTATGCAGGTTTCACTGACCTACATACCTACTTTTACTGAAGTAAATGTTTGACAACAACAATCATAATCATCATTCAGGTGTTGGACAGATTGTTATCCAGAGTCTTTAATGTGAGTTTTTAATTTATCATTCTTTGCCACAGAAAACTGGAAGTACAGTTGTCGAGTCAACGTAATATTGTTATCATTTTTTGGTATCTCATTCATAATAAGTGTGCATTAAACTCAAAGAATTTCTTAACTTCCAGTGTGATTCATCACTAACTCTTCTTTTGATAACTGCAAATGATAAATAATAAATATTCCTAATCTGGCTCCTATATGAAAGATTTGTATTTATATATAGAGAAGTAGAAATATGGTAATTGTGTTTATTTTCGTTAATGAGGGAGGTATCTCTTTGCACAGTATGTAAAGTATGTTAGCTCCCTCTGAAAGAGTCAAAAAATTAGACCACGGCATGAAGTTTTTTACTAAAATGCTCTTTTAAAATGATACCTAAATGCTACTATTCTGAAAATAAAATCAGATCATCATCACAGAACAAGTACTGTAACAATTTAAAATATTACTAATTATAGCTTTTTTTTTCTTATTTTTTTCGCCATTTGTATTACAGTTTGAAACCCTTTTAGTTATTGCTCAGATCTTAGGTTTTTGAGACAGCAATTATCATCAAACTTTCAACTTCCCACTGCTCTCACATTTAGAACAAAGCTGCAACTCCACGTGTTTCAAATCTCGTATGTATTGTAAAATGGAGATTTCAAACTAATCATTTCCTTTCCAATCTTTAATTAAAAGTTTGCTTGAATCAGCACAATTGAGATGTAATAAGGCTGTGCAACAAAGTATTAAGAGTAAGAAACATTCATCAACACTAATCACTTGCTGTAAAGTTTTTGTCAACTATGAGCATGGCATGAAATACCGTAGTCGGCAGGAACCAAACAAGCCGTGACTGCAGGGCTTTGAGGCTCATCTGCCGATCCTGCCAGCAAGCCCATCTGCTACCGGGCCACTTTAGAGCTGCTCCATGAGGCTGCTGTGAAGTATCTTGTATCTGCTTAAAACTACTCTGAGAACTGACTGCACTGCTGCACTTCCAAAGCAGGGGTGAAAGGACAGATACACGTCACTCAGTTTAATCCTGAAGCTTGGTGCGGCTGGTTTTCTGAATAAAGTGCTGTGATAGCAATAGACTTTTTCATGCTTTTGAGCGCTGGCAGTGCTTCGAGTTTTGCTGCAAACTTGACCCTCCTGAAAGGCGTTTTAAAAGTAGTTAAATAAACACAAAAGTTTGAAGAGACAAAAAATCTGACTCTGTGTCAAGGATGTTTTTGCTTGATATGAAATGAAAACGAAACTCATCTATTTACTTTCATGTCTAGACTTTGTAAGCATTTTGTACTTCTGAGGAAATGAAAAATATAGACTAATTATTCTTGACATTTTGGAATTAAGAAAATGCTGAACTTCAAAAGAAACTTTACTTATGCATAGACCATGTGGCAACTTTAATGAGGATGAATATGCAATTGTACAACACAATAACTTCACAATTATTTTGTAATTAAAAGATTTAATCCTCTGATTAGTCACACTTACACTTAACACATAATTTGATGTAATATAATTGATAACACAAAATAACGAAAACTGAAAAAAAGAATCCTGATATGTGAATTAAAAAAAAAAAAATATATATTTGGACCTGCACTGCTTTTTGAAAAAAGAATACTTTCAGTCGTTACTGTAAGATTTGCACAGGTTGTGCAAATGTTGAAGATTGTATTTTAAGTCTTTTTAGTACAGTGAGATAATTCCTTCATCATATCATAAACTTCTCTTATTATTATCAGATGAAGTTAGGCTACCCCCTCATTGACTCTATTCTTTTGCCATGTTTTAGCCTTTAAAATAATTCAGCTGTTCATCTAAGATGATAGCCTGATTATTATAAGTAGATTTTTCCCATCTCAAGAGTAGGGAAAAAAGGCAGCCATTGCACACAGGCCCCGTTGAAACAAGGATTTCAAAAGGAAAGACAGTCTTCACATCACTCTGCTGCTGGGACGGTTTTGCACTGTGACAGCAAATACTGCTCCTCTATGTGCCACTCTTGGACAGTCAACATGTGCCCATTAAGGAAGGGTTCTGTCCCTAATGAGATGCTATTCTATATCCCAATGTGGGGACAGCTTTCTGTGTTTCTGTGGAAAGAGGGATAACTGATGGTTCTTCTCTAAGACATCTATCTACTCCTACTGTTCCCTCAAATCTAAATTTTCTCATTCTTTCCTCCTGCATACATTTTTTTTTTCAGATGTACCATAGCCAATTTTCTGAAAACAAATGAGGTCTACCTCCTGGAATCTGGGGTTCCGCCTCTCAGAATAGCAACGTCTTTGGTCCCAGCTTAACACACTTTTCTGTTTTGGGGATATTTTCCCATTTCAGACAATAACAGTTCTTCACTTAAATAGAGAGCTACTGAATCTTTTTAACATAAATACAGATGATTTTGTCCACAGTATTATAGTACAAGACTTGTTTTATTGGTATTGGTTGTTTGTTCTTAAATTTCAGAGTATCAGAAAAAGTAATGTATATCAAAATATTGCATGGTTGGGATGGTATTTATCATCTGTACCAGGCTGTTTTGGTAAACTTTTGCATATACAAATTAATTTAGAATTACATGTAGTCCAGAATCACTCCAGGGAATGATCAATTGCTATTTCAGTGGCAGTGCAGTCCCGGGTGACAGGAGGATTCTCCATACTCAGAATATGAAAACTTTAGATTAAGAATGGGCAAGCTTGGAAAACACTAGGAGGAAATAACCTGGGGATGCTTTGCTCCTTTTCAATTCACTTTTTGCACAAACAAGGAAGCAGAGATCTAGTAGGAAAATTGCTTCAAGCGACAAGAAGACAAGAGAGGTTTTCCTGTTGTGTTTGCATAAGCAGATGGTTGTACTTGATGTGTTTCATTGGGAACAAAACCAGTGCATTGCAGAGGCATGCAAAAAGACAACAAAAGTGACAGAAGAGCAGCTGGGCTTTAGGACTAACATCACTGATGAAACTGGGGTGGCATGGCTTGAGATTTATGTGAAAATCAAACTGGCAGGAGACATTGAAGAACAGAGCTATATAATTAGAAAAGCATGTGCTTTAACAAAGCAGATTTAAATGGTAATTTCATGGTACAGGAGATTTTTCATAAGATTTTTTTTTTTTTAAATGAAGAAATAGATCAAAACAAAAGGTAGAAAACAGCTTTTTAAGCAAATTTGTGTAATCCTTGGTATATCAGGTATTCCTTTTTAGAGGTAACTTCCTGTAGTAGCTTGTAATGATACAACCTGATACTTGGATTACATATTGCTGGACCAATGGATATAACATATATTTTTTCCATTAATTTCATTTCCTTTCAACATGCATTGCTGAACTCATTCACATAGTGAATTAAAATGCAAAGAAATATATAAAATTGCTTAAAATGGAAAGACAAAAATCAAATTTTTTTTTATGATTGTAGTTGAACATTCACAAGGACAGGGCAATTAAGATTGTCGTATCTTCCAAAGAAACCTGATATTTTAGCATGAGCGTGCTTGCCAAAATATTATCTTAGAGCTACCTTTTTATGAAAGGAATTCAATCTGTATGCGATGAAAAAGATCAATGTGCTTATACCATCTGCAAGCCTTCCTTTAGACGAGAACAGTTTGAGCAGAAGTAACTATTGTGCAAACCAGAAAAATATAAACAAAGGAGTCAATTTACTATGGCAAATTAAAATGAGATCACAGACACTTCATCTCCACACGCAAAAAAAAGTATTTTGATATCTTTTACTTGACTTACAAAGGTATTCAGAAAAATTTGATTCATAATTCTGTTCTGAAACTACATAAACACACTAAACCTACACAACAGAAGACTTACTTGAACATCTTTTTTAAAAGTGTCTCTCTGAAAAAGCACATTACGTTTCTGTTTTGTTTTATATTTCTCATTAAAAGCTCTTTCGTAACCTGCCTTTCAACACATTCAGTTACTCCAAAAAACCATTAGACCCAATTAAGAACTTAGATAAATATGCAAGCATATATTTTCAATTTGTGTCCACTACAGCAAAGTCAGTCACAGGAACATTAGTGCAAATTGCAAATTACAGACAACAGGAGAATTGCGAGCCAATACACTTGACTCACTTAGCCATATTTAATCTCACTGTTAGGCAACATTAAGAATTCTACATTATGCCTGTAAACACAGACTGAAAATTTGACATGATGATACTATCAGTTCAGCTAATATTAGTGTGGGAAAAAAATCAGGACAGAACAGAGAATATGAGAACATCAAATCCTTGCCCATTTCTCTCTTCTCTCCCCCTTATCTCAGATAGAATATAAATTACGACAAATACTGCTGAAAGGAAGATCACAGTTTTAAGCATGGACAAAACAGACAAACTTTTGGATTCACTCAGGGTTATTTTTTTACTGAAACAGAAATGACAGGCTCAGGATGGGAAATGCCAGTGGAGTTTGTATATGGTGTGGCAGAAGAACAACAAAGCTGTGACCCAGCAGCCACACACTCACAGCATTACTGCACTGCTTCATCGGGAGGGCAAGCATGATCTCAGCAGCACAGCAGTACAGCTTGATTTTTATTTAGGACTACTCTCACTCCTGCAATAGGTTGGTTGTAATTCAAAAATGCTCTGATTGAAATTTGGTATAGAATGCCACTGACCAACAGCAAAACTCACAGATCTATCCATGTATATCTATGCCACAATATATGCACACATCCCTCACATCAGAGTTGCTCTGAAAGTGCTAGAGAACTAAAGGCAATACGCACTTTGTTAAAGGAAAACCATTCACATTATACACTACATTTATTCTGAAATCTATGTGGAACCTGAGTTTTAAGAGCATTAACACTTAATATATATATATATATCTCTAATTGACTTGACTTGCAGCTGTGACTGCCGGACAATTCTGCAGCTGTAATGCTGACATTTCGTAACATTTGAGCATGTGGCTTTTCAGCCTTTCCAGACCCTTTTTGCAGGAGTCTCTTGCTCTTTCNCTGTATATAAACAAAAGAAAGTAAATGTCACAAATGCTTTGTGAAACCACACTGAGCACTGTGCTAAATGTTAGATGCACTGGATGTTCGAACTAATTATCAGCTGGTTTTTGCAGGCTACCTATACATTAACAAGTAAATTGGAGCAAAAGAAGAGGCTCAGCAGATCAAAACAGATGGCACTGTGGACCCAGAATGACACAACTGGTACACGAGTTTTATCTCAGATGAGATTTAATCTAGTCCCCTGGAGTGAGTGTTCCCACCAGGCATGTGGGAATTGATTGATCCAAAGGATCGGTCATCGGTAAGGACTCTTAACTGTCCAGAGAAGGGGTGGAGTCTATTTGGCTTGCACCTGAGTTGACCTTTTATGTTTTGAAGACTTTATTACCTTCCCCTGAAAATGCAAATAGCTCTGTGATTCAGCTCTCTTCTGTACAGCATGTGTGGATGACCTGTGGGGTCTGTGCAGAATTTCAGCTCTGCCTCAAAGCAAATAGTAAATACAGGCACAACTTAACAGAACCGACAGGGCAAGCAAAACAGTATTTTCTCAGTCTTGACAAATATTTGCAGAGGAATACTGTTTGTTTTTCTTTCTTTTTACATTCTGAGGGACATATATAATGTTAGACCTCCCCTCTCTCTCTTTTCCATTTCCCTTATCTTTAATGTACTCAAATTTCCACTTATCAGTTTTGTTATTCCTTTGGTCCTGCAAACTGCCAATTTTCTGGCTGCCTCCTTCCACTTCTCTTCCACTATCTCCCTGTATTTGAATGAGGCTTCTACTTCACATTGACCAGCTGCCAACCTAAGGAACAAGAACATCATGAACCTTTCGTTCCAGGGACTGATCCCATGAGTCCCACAAAAGGAGCAGAGCAATTCCCTTGTTCAACCCTGCTGCAGCACAGTCAGAGAAGTCTGTTAGCGGTGAAGGATTTGAATTTGGCAGTTCAGTTCCCAAGGAGGTAATAAACTTAAGAAGGCAACAAAAATGGTAAAAATGATGGAATATTTTCATACAAGGAGGAAAGATAAACTAGGGCTCTTCAACTAGGAAAAGAGATACTGTGAAATGTGAAGCAGATCTGTAGGATGATGAATAGTATAGAGAAGAGTAGGGAACTCTGACTTGCAATGTGAATCCACATCAGTGTTTTGCTTTGATCTGAAGAGCCCTTGAAGAAAATATCCACTTTGGTTCACACTACAGAGCAGCTTCAGTGCACATAAAATAGATTCCTTTAAAAGGAAAATAAACTGGTAGATGCACTCCACATATTCACCTAAAATGAACCAGCCACTAACAGCTGTTCATGGAACTAGACTACTGTTAGCTTGATGTAAAAGCCCTTCAAATGCATGTTGTAGGGTATCAGGTCATCAGCACGAATGACTTTATACTACATATTGACTTCAGTTGCACTGTATTACTTGCTAAGCTATGCGTATCCTACGTTGAAAAAACCAGAAGACATCAAATCAAGCAGTGACTTTAAAAACAGATATTAGGTATTTGACTCATTACCACATATTTCGTTGGGGTGGTAAAATTCTAAATGGGTGGTTCAGGAGATGTGGAATAAATAAGATGTCTGCAAAATACATTGATAGAGATGCAATTTCCTGCTCAGAAGGCACCCAGATCACAGATTATCAGAAAATCAAACTGGTGGACAGGTTGTTCAATGCTTGTCACATTATTGTACCTTTTTTTGTCGAGTACATCACAAAGTCATTTTCTCTTTCAAGCTGAGTACCCTAAATTCATTTTCAATAGATTTTGGAGATTCAGAGTTCCTTAGATGGTTGGTTTGCTTAATAACTATAACTTACAGGATGGCTTTCAGGTGGTGCCTAGCAAACAATCCTAGCATCCTAAAGTCAGAGCAAACCACTATCCACTAAGCACCAAGTTTAAGCAAGTTTTTCAGAATGGTTGCATGATTCTACACAGTGCCAAACAGCACTGTGGGAATTTTGGAGTTCCTATGGTTTGAACAAGAATCATGGGACATTTTGTTGTATCAAAAAAAAAGAACATTTTTCCCCAGGTATTTTTGCCTTGTTGAGGTCCTATATGTATTTAATCCTTGTGTGTGCTACTTTAGCATTTTGGGTTGGATCAGGAATGAGATTTTTGAAGTGAATATTGGAGTGCCTGAACCTGTGATACTTTGGTTCACGTCATGTCTCAGACAGCAGGCACAACTTGCATTTATTTCCAGTAAAACTGCAGCAAATGAAAAGATGCCTGAAGATCTACTAAAGATTCATGATTTTACACTTTTCAGATCAAAAAGTTCAAATTATTACTTCTCTGTAGGCATTCCACAGCCAGAACATGCTCCTAATAAAGTTGTGGCAATACCTGACTGACAGTGCAGTCAGTAGGCTGAAATTTGTTCCACGTTTTAGCTTCTTTGGCCAATTACACACAGATTACATTAAAGAAATCTGTAAGAAGTTGAGTTTTTCCATGCCACCATTAGAGAAGTTTTTATGGGGCTGTTATATAGTTTGAGGAAGAGATATTGGTCACTATTGCTCCATGAGTATTAGAAATTTTGCACTGCCTGTATGTATTGGTAGGAATGCTGAGGTTCATTCTTCTTTAATAAATCTTCCAATCTTGTGATTTATACAGAAACCTGAAAAGATATTTTAAGCTAGTTTGGTCTTAAAGATGCAAATTTATAGTGATTAGGTGCTGCTACACAAACTCTAGGACTAGAAATACAGCCTAGTGCCTGTGGTGTGGCCTGGAACAGGGAAGGGAGTCAGTCTATCACAAACTGCTATGGTTTTGGGAGGTTTGTCTGTAAGGCCTAGTCCAGAATATAAATTTGCACAAAGGAAACACAGCCATCTTTCTCCCACACTTCTTGGATTCTGTCTCTTTTCCATGCCTTCATGTTTTGCTTTGTGTTCTTGGATCCCTGGGACTCATTCTTTGAGCATGTCTGCAAAACATCTATAGCAGGAGCTGGAGCAGTACTGACAGAATCATGAGACAGTAACAGAGGTACAGAAGAGCAAAGGTACTGACAACTGAAAAGAACAAAGAAATGAGAACAAGTTAACCTGACTGCAATGTAAATTACTCCATGTTGGGAACATATTCCTTTGCTGTTTGGTGGATTGCTGAGTACAGTTCTTTCTCATACAGAAAATGAAATATTCCCTTACAGTTAGAGGATGCTGTGCATTTAAAGCTGTATTCCACCTATGACACAAGATACATTAATTACACTTGATCAGCCAGTTTAGTTAAGTGTTAAAGATTGTTACTGCAAGCTTTAATTCTCCAGCATTTGTTTACTAAACTCACCTGATCAAGCAAAACTTCAGACTTCATCTCCTCTTGACTTACCCATTTAGCCACAGCAATGCACAGACCATCAACATACTTTTTAAGCACAAATAAATCATATGCACTTAGGAGTCTGAATTGCAGGCTTTACAGTTAGGGTGTACACCTACTACAGAGAAACTATCAGTGATGCTTTCAAGTGTCGGATAGTTACTTTTAATTTAGTAGCTTTGTCTACTTCTCTTACTGTTTCAGCTCAATTGCTTCTTCTCCATGCATCAGAATCATTAGCGGTCACACAGAGATACTTGTGTCTGGGTTAAAATGTCTGCAAGCTGTCAAAGTGGTTTAGTGTAAACCTCTGTGACTGAATGTTTAGTGGTGCTCCCAGCATACAAGAGATAGGCCTGCCAATATTATTTACATATGATGATAAATGAGCAACATTACTCACTTTACCCTAAAGTAAGAAATGCCTTCGGGATGATAATTAAGAAATCTTTTTCTCTACTGCAGTTTTCTATTAGAGTGATCTAGTTTTATTTTGTTTCCCTTCGCTCTCACCCCCCATACCCCCAGATTAATTTTAGGTTTATCGTACACGAAGAAAATCATATGCTTTCAAATCACTAACCTGAAAAAAGGGATTAAGAGAAAAATACTTTTCGATGTTTTAATCTGCAGCAAGAGCAGCAGAAATAATTCATGCCAGCAGCAACTCTAGCTCAGGGATTCTTTCTACTACTTCAGAATAAATATTAGAAACACTTTTGTTCACCGCATTATATATATTCTCTGTTTTATTTCTTTTTACCTTATTAAAGATATTTACAAAGAATTATGGCAGGGAAAAAGAATTTGATGATGAAAGAAGAATCACACATCTTAGAGAAATTTGGAAAAAGCAATCCTGTTTAGAAACAATTGTGCTGTAATACTGTATTCTTTATCAGATATATTAATGATAAAGTAGAATCTTTATTTCTAACAATTTGTTTGTTTCTTCAGCTGCTTCTCTATCTGAACTCTTAATCAGTAACAGTGCAATTATTTTCACAGCAACCAGTTTTTCTATCATGCATAGAGGATTATGAATTCAGTATACAAAAGAGAAGCAAGAAGACTAAGTTTCAGAAACAGTCTGGGGGAGGGGTGTTCTTATTTAATTTCCTTAGTACTAAAGTACTAAGGAATACAGGAAAATAAACAAATATATATAAGCATGGAACAGTTTCTTTAGAAAAGGCATTGCGAGCATTTTTCATGAGAAGCAGGATTATTTCCAACCAGTAATAATTCTATTATTATGAAATCTGAGGTAGGATTTAAGTTGTAAATCCAACACCTAATGTATAGGTTACAGGTGTGTGCGTGTGGGGAAATCAGCTGCCTAAATACAGGTGCAAAGCTGCATCTAAGACATTTTGGCATACCTAGGATATCTGTATGAGCTATCAAGTAAGATAGAAGGCATATGTGAGACATGTGACCTTCTGAATATGCAGCTGAGTCAAGCAGGATGTTGTAGGGCATTTTGGATGGTACCAGATACCTGAATTGAGCTGACACATTGTGCTGGTTTAGAGTTAAACCAGCGGGAGAAATTAATCCAACTCAGAATGGGATTGTAAGTCACAATAACAATTTAATAAAAGATCACAAAATACACTGACACAGAAGGAAAATTCATTTGTGCCACAAAAACACCAGATGTACAGCCCAGCACAGCGGGGCATGAGCAGAATGGAGCTCACCAACCCCTGTGCTGAGCACCACGTGGCCCCCCTGAGTTCAAAGTAAAAAGAAAACAAGAAACCTGCTGGTGAAAATGATGGTTGCAGTTCGGTGGCAGTCTCAGTCCAGTCAAGGCTCTGGTCCTCCTCTAGATCTGAAGAGCGATCCCAGTCCCAAAACCCCAAGCTTATATCCACTTGGGCTCAGATGGGAATGCCCAGTCCCTCTCCCAGGGTGGAGAGTTTCACAATGGGTGATTTACTCTGTGAGGTGAACAAGGGCATATTTTTGGCATCCCTGATGACCCATTAGCAGACAAGACCCCTCAGGTGGGTGTGGAGGCAGGAAAACTTCATTATCTCACAGAAGTTCCTAAACACCCATCTTGTAGCCTGAGGGGTTGGGTGTGCCCTGGGTAGCAGCTGCAAATGGGCCATTGTGAGCAGTTCATGAGGAAAATGACATAGAGAGTTTAGAATACACACCCACCCAGTGACAAACTGATCCTGGCTACTATAACCAGGACACACATTAAGATCAAAATCCTGTGTTAAAAGGGTGTTCTGGATTTTGTAACACATATCACAAAAACCTGAGAATTTATGTTAGGCAGGTGTATTGAGTCCCTACAATGAGGTGTTTGAATCAGTCTGGATCCTACTTTTAATGATAATTTAGAGGCATGTTTCATTTCTGTGACTGAATATGAGATTGTTGTGTTTTTTTTTTCTTAAAAAAAAAATAAGGGGAAAAAAGGGAGAGAGAGAGAAAAAAACCCAAAACAAATACACAAAACCATTATCAGGGACATTAAAGAAGTTTCTGGCTGCTTTTAGAAAATTTTGTGATGGCTGTCTGGAGGGGGTTTAGTCCTACCTGAGCATAAAAAGCATCTGTAATCAGAGGTTCAAATTTGGATTAAGAAGCTGCAAGAACGCTGAGGATGAGTCTGTATTGATTTCCTAAGCTCAAGCCTATCTCACCAGTACTGGAGAAACCAGAGGGGTTTACTGCATTTACCAGGTAGGTATCAGGCAGATAACATTTTTAACAGAGAGACAAGTAATCAGGTGAGAACAGAAAATGAACTGAGGAGGGAATAACTGGCTTAATTATATGTTGTCAAATCAACTGTATCTTAGGACATTTGCCGTAGAGTACATGAAACACTGACTAAAACAATGTCAGAAACATTCATAGTTATCTTTCAGAATTTGAGAGGACAATGACATTTCAGAACATTAAAAAAGGTCAAGCACAAGCTTTATCTCTAGAAAGTGGCAAAAGGAATAGAAAAGGAATTATAAACTAACTAATTTATGTTCGGTAACTGGAACAATACTGGAAGACATAGAGAATTTTAGAAACTTGAAAGGTAACATGAAGACGCATAGCAGCCAACATATATTTGTCAAGAACAAATCCGATTCAATTTTCCTTCTAAGAAGACCTTATGAAAAACAGAGTAGCAGAAGATATACTGACTTAAAAAATGCTTTTGACATTGCCTCATGAGACATTTTTATTTGCAAACAGTGATATAGGCAAAGCTATTCTAAGATACGTGCAATTTCAGGTTAAGAACTGAACTCAGGGAGTAGTTATCAATAGTTCATTGTAAAACTGGAATGTATATGATAATCAACAGATATAGACACAGTACTACATCAATAGTCTTCATTCTTCAGTGGCAACATAGGTGACAGAACAGGGAATGTATCTATTGAATTCATAGGCACCAAAATAAAAAAAAATGGATTAGAAAACAAGACCAAAAATTTGACAAAGCGGTCTAAATGAAATAGTATGGGATTCATTATGGGGAAAAACCAAACATGCAATGTTCTCCAGTGAGGCAGAATAAACAGCTGCAAAAATACTAGATGGGGAACAACTGGCAGGGAGGCAGCGGTAAAAGGAAAAATAAGGCATATAATGAATTCTCAGCTGATAGTAAGCTGTCAATGCCAGCTGACTGGTAAGATGCTATCATACTGAGATGTATAAACAGAAATACTTTTGCAAGCCGCATGTAATAATTATTTGGGATTGGCAAAGCCTGCTTTGCCTACTGAGTCTAGTTTTGGGCCTAGCATTTGAAAGAAAAATTGGCCAATTAGAGATCCTACAGGGAAGAAACCAGATGTCTAATAAAAATAATCTGCAGAAACAACCAGATTTATTTTTCATAGAAGAAAAATGACTGAAGTTGGAATATCAATGGTCTTCAAAATTAAGAAGCAGTTCTAAAGAGAAGGGAAATAAGCTACTTTCCATGCTCTCAGTATGTAAGAGAAGAAAAAATGGTATTACACTCTAGCAAGAAAATTTTAGTTCAGAAATATGGCCATTGTCCAAGAGTAAAGATAATTGGATACACAAATAGATTGTCTGTGGAAACTGTGAAATCATAAAAGGTTAGATGTGCAGTGTTGTAAGTATAGGATTCTGTATTAGATCAAAATGGGGAACATGAACCTTTGAAGTTCCTACTAGGAGGCTGGTTTTCTTTAGGGGGGACTCTTTTGATCTTTATTTCTTCAGTCCAACAGTTGTAAAGCAAGGACCTGCACTTTCATCACCTTATTTTGAATTGGAAAGGATTCTTTCTTCCTATTCCAAATTTTATCTACTAGGTTAGTTTATTAGTATTTTATTTCTTGCTTATATCACCATCTTAGTACAGTCACAAGGCTTTAGAAGAATGTTTTGTGCATCACTCTTTACTTGCATTGGGATAAAAGACGTTGCAAAAGAAAAAGCAGCTGATATTTTCTGAAGCATCTTATGGGGCAGAGAAAGAGATGCACAAAATTTGATGTAATTCTATGCTTCCACTGAAAATGGGAAGGACACACAAGAATACAAACTGACAATTTGAGAAATTTATATGACAAAACCATGTTTATATGTCAGGAATCCCATAATTTTTTTCACCTCACAAACTTACATTCTAAAATCCTTCTGCACACCTAAAATCTACCTCACCACTGGTTCTAAATCCTGCCCAAAAATGTGCCAGCATTTTATTTAAGTTCCTGTCATAATTCTTCTTTCCAGGCAGTTCCTCCTTCTGGAAGATGCAGGTGGTTAAATATCTTTATATTATATGTATATCTCAGGTATCTTTTGAAAGCCTATTTTAAAATATTTTTACCTCTATTTATTAGATCACAGTTTTACAGATCGAGTTTTTATTAGTTATCATACTATTATTAGGCATAGTGTTATCTTTCTTGTTATTTTGGTAACATTTTACTTTAGTATTTTCACATTTCCCAGTGCAATGTCATAATATATATACGCTGTATCGAATGTGTGGCCTCCCACATACTCTCTCCTCTAGACAAAGAGGTGGAAAAAACACTAGCTGTCTTTTATTCAAATGTCTGTATATTTGCCAAGATTTGAGTGACTCAGCCCATAAATATCTAGAAAGTTTGAAAATCATTGGGCATTTAATTCAGCAGCTATTTATGAAATTGTAAAGGAAGTTTTCCTTGGGGCAAGAAAGAACCCCATCCAATGCTTTTGCAAATGGTTTAGGAAGGCAAACATAATAGTTACAGACAAAATACTGCCAAAGCAGTTCTCTGCTCCATTTTAGTATCATCAGATGTTTAATGATCTGAGAGAGAAGATAATGGCATCAAATATTGACATCTGAACTGCTCCACTAGATATTAGTTTTTTGTATGCTATTTTGTTCTCTGTCATTCATCCTCCCATACATACTTTTTTATTGTTATTGGTTACTACCATCTCACACTAAAGAAAATGTAGCAAAGGAAAATAGCCCTTGGCTTGGCAACAGAGACCAAAATTAATGTCAGAGATCAGAATTAGTTGGGGAATTGCTACTTTTCTAAATATTCACTATGAAATTATTTAAGGGAAGAAGAAAAGGTATGGATCATTTATGAAGCTATTATGACATTCTGTAAATTTCAAGACAGACAATCTGTGTCAAGTGATGGTTCCCAGCCTCCATTCTCCAAAACCATCACTGAGGACTAAAGAATACGAGATGCAATCAGAAGGGTTAAGCTGATGTGTTCCAATTTACAAGTGACTAATTTAAATGCATCTTCCAAAACAAGCTTATTAGGCTTCCTGTAGTATGCAGAGACACTTATATACATATCTCAGAGCATAAAGGTAACTGCATAAAGTACACAGAAGTATACCTTACATGAAGCATATTAACACAATTTCAATGACTAAACCACAATTGTTGTTTTTAGTGGCCAAAGAACTGTCCTGTTGTGTCTCTTTATTAAAGATGTACTTAAATATACTCACAGTCTCTGGATATACTTCCTTAAAAAACAAAACAAAACAAAACCATGAAACAAAACAAAACAAACCCCACCAAAACAAACAAACAAAAAAAAAAAGAAAAGCCACCACAACAACAAAAAACCCAAACCCCAAACCAAAACAAAAACATCCCCCAAAAATCAACCAACAAAACAAAAAACAGCTCTTTTTTCTAGGAACTAAAGAACATTGTTTCTTATGATCATCCTTTGGGAAAGCAGTAAGGTATGGTGAGAATCCCTCCTTAAATATCAGAAATAATATGCAAAACATAGACTTTTTAGTCCCCATTGACTTAAGAAAGAGCTAGAACAGGTTTAGTTCATTAACAGAAAAAGCCCAAATGGGACATAAGCATTTGAGTGCCATTTTCTCAGGTGCCCACATCGAAAATTAAGGTCCTCAAACCCCACTGTCTAAGACCAGCAGTACATGACTTGTTCAGGGACCTGAACTAGAACCAATGTGTTTTCAGCACCAGCCTCCCAACCTGAGCACACTCAGACTGCATGTGTACTGGGCGAAGTAAACAGGCAGGTGTCTGGCACACATGTTGGGCTCACAAACTGAGTGTTCCTCTCACTACTTTCCTTAAGTGTCTGGAGTCAATATGTGCTTTAAGAGATGCTTCTCTGCCATTATTTCACTAGATAGAGATTTTACTCCAGATGAAAGAGAATCAAGTTCAATTCTTTACCTCTGTCTGAGGGGACCTGATCCAAATTCTATTATCTGTTCTGGATATATCTCATCTATATTTATCTATATAAATGTTGTTAATTGCCAATGTCAATACCTTTAACAGCAATCTATTCATGATGACCATTTTAGGATAGTCTTATGCTAGTCCTATTTTTTTCCCACCATCTTCCTGTTAACTAAATTACTGGTGAAATCCTTAATAGCTGTTTATTGCCTAAAGTTTTGTGAGATGAATTCCAGGCAGGATATTTAATGCCAAATGTTGGTTCTCTCTCAGTCTCACTTCCTGAAACGATTTCCTGTGGAATATCTTAACATACATAAGACATGTAAGACACGTTAAATAACTTATGTATGACAGAAACAGACAGCATACAAGCATTTGTGCTGCACCAGTATTTACAACACAGAGACAATCCTATGGAGGAAAAGCTAGTGATTTGAAAATATTTAGATGATCTTAGAATATTAGACCTTTGTTTAAATGAGTGTTTATGGGCAATACTTAACAATTTTCTCTTCTGATGGAAGTATTGTTTTATTTCTTCTACAGGTGCATGCAGAAGACTGCTGTGAAATTAATTTCTGCTGTTTACACATGACTGTATTTTTGCATGCTATTGCTGTGCCTACATAATATCCTTTAATTTAAAAGCAAAAGAAACATTAACAATAAAGCCACATAATTCAGTTTGATACTGCTTTTGGATAAAATGGGTAAAAATATTTGTTAAATCCTTTTTCACTGTAGTTCTAGCAGCCTAATATACACAGCTCTTCTGAACTGGTGGCAAAAAAGTTCAAAATTTAACTATTTATATAATCTCTCATAATCAATTACTTCATTAGTGGTTTACTTAGGAAGATAATGAAAGATGAACCTGTAGAATAGCTGATCTCAGCAGAAAGGTTATAGCACACTTATGATATAAATCAGGAGGGCTAAGTACATTTATCCCTTAAGACCTTTACTAAGATCTGGATTAGCAGCTTTTGATACTTTTCCCAAAATGAAGCACAGTTCAAGTCTTGCTAGTCTTTATAAGCCATGAGACAAATAAAAGTGAATATGAGGATAGCATGCTTAAAATTTATTTCAATCCTTCAGAACGTTTTTCTAGAAAATACACTGTATTCTTTTAGTGAGGGCAGAGGGATAAAGATCCTGGGATAATTCTTTGCTTTCACATTAGTCAGTACTTGACTTGAAAATTTCCAGGTACTTGCTCAGTTTTGTTATGTGGTTACTTGTAGAAAAAACAAAGAGCACAATGCCTCCACCATGCCTAAGAGAAAACCGTAAGAAATTTAAGTTTCCCCATTATGTACTGCATGTATTTGATAGAGTTGTGTGTTGGCTTCCACCTGTGCTTGTGCAAATTTATACAAAAGAGTGAGATCAAGTGTTTAGAGTTGAGTGAGATGGAAAATAAGTTGCAAAAAGGTGAAAATAGATGGTATAATTTACTATGGAAATTACTATGATAAGAGAACAAAATAAACCCACAAGAACTTATTTAAAAAAGAAAGTCTGCTTGCATATATTTTTGTTATCTATAGAGGTGAATTTAAGTAAACAGGGGATGAATTCTGAAATCAAAACTCAGGGATAATAATATTTAAAAACATCACTAGCATTGCGAATCTTTCCACTCTGAAGATCAACTGATGACCCATATGCCTATTCATTTTTATTTTTTGTGACATCTATGGTTACATGATCACTTTCAATGAGAAGTAAAACTGTACCTTCATGGAGAAGAAAAATTATAGACACTGTGAAATTTTCAATGCTGCGTGCTGCCTTTTCTTTTACCCTCTTTCAAATGAGAAATTCCATCGTAGTTCGGCAATTTACTAGGACAGAAAATACAATGCAGTTTGGGGTTTTAAGGAGGTAGCAGGGTGCTGTGGAGGATATTCAAGATTTTTCTGAGTCTCTCTGAAAACAGAACTATTGGTAGTAGATTAAAGGACTGTTGCAATTCTGCTTAACATGTTTTAAGATAAATTAATACTAACTGAATGTCTACAAAGTCGTATCTTAAAAATGTATAGTTTTTCAATGGTGGGATAAATCTTTTGTATCAAAGAAGAAAAATCATGTGCTTCTATAATCCCTTTAAGCTATCTTTTTAAAGAGAAATGAGCAAAAGATTATGGGGACTTCTTAGTTGACAAAAAGTTATGAAGTTAACATGCTTGGCATCCAAGGATGGATTTAGAATGGAAATGTTTAGATTTCTTCTTCTGTATGCTGCTCATAGACATGAATAAAGACATATTTTAAAAGGCTAACATGCAAGAACCAAAATTAGTCTATAAGGGAGTTGAAAGCAATGTCAAATATGTCTTAAAAGGAAATAAATATTCTAATATTATCTGTACCTCAGTTATCACTCGTGTGAAAACAGATATTTTGCAGCAACATATGTTTCAACATATCCTTCATATATGTTTGAACTTAGCAATGTGGTTAGTTTTGAGGGAAAAAAAAATCCCTAAGGAGTTACGTTTGCTGCTTATTATAAAGTATTTATAATCTTGGACTCCAGTTGAAAACAACCTGAGGATGAGAAAGATGATGGGGTATTAATCTGAATTTACACTTAGACTACTTGAATCAATGCTCTTTATAAAATAAATTTCATATAAGGGAGCTATACGATAAAAT
This sequence comes from Formicarius rufipectus, assembly GCA_013399695.1. NCBI lineage: Eukaryota > Metazoa > Chordata > Aves > Passeriformes > Formicariidae > Formicarius > Formicarius rufipectus. The sequence continues at coordinate 270,345 of VXAU01002734.1, read as the reverse complement.
GAAGCAGCAACAAACTGAAAAATTAGATTTTGTAAACTCTGCATAGGCTGTTTAGGGACAGATATATCCTTAAGGTAATATATCTTCCAGTTACATCTTGGAAAGCCCATGCAGATCTAAATGAATATCAAACTCAGGATTTTTATAAAAAACATTTATATTTTACCTGTTAGTTTAGTTATGTAAATTAATTTTTGCATTGGAAAGTAAGTGAACCTAAACTTCAAGCTTCTGTTTCACTACTAATCTGAAGAATACAACACTGATTTCTAGTTTCAGCCAGAAGGACCTGAAAGTCTCATTCAGGCTCAATTTAAAATCCTGTATTTAGCTGCTTTAGGGTGGCTTGCCAGGATTACCTATCCTACTGATTACTGGCCTGTCTTTCTCTTTCTGAAATGCATTTTCCTTTTGGCTCTCTGCCCCGATACTGTTAAGAAGCATTAGTTCCCAAAGCACACCACATCCTTTTCCAGTTAGAGTAGGGAGTGCTGATTCTACTATTTTCCTGAAATCCTCACTATATTACTCTTTTATTTTATGGCTTGTCTCTGAATAGTCTCTGACCTAAGAACTAGCTGTTAGTAAAGGGAAGTGATTTCTCCTTTCACACAATTATAAAAGAACCCAATAACCCTGTTACTTTTACTTCCACTTCACTGATGTGAACACTGTTTGAATGTAAATGTTAAAAGCTAGCATTTTGTCTGAAACCATAGAAAGACAATACTCTTTTAGCCACAAAGAAATGTTTTGATATTTTTTAGGCTTTCTTTTTTATGTTAAAATGACATTTGGGAAGTGTAGTCAAGGCACTCCTCTTGCACATTTTCTATTTATTATGGGGTTTTTTGTTTGTTTGTTTGTTTGTGTTTGTTTTGTTTTGCTTTTTGTTTGTTTGTTTGTTTTGTTTGTTTGTTTGTTTTGTTTTTTTTTTGTTTTTGGTTTTGTTTTTTGTTTTGATTTTGTTTTTGGGTTTTTTTTGTTTTGTTTTGTTTTGTTTTGTTTTGTTTTGTTTGTTCTGTTGTTGTTGTTGTTTTGTTTTTTGTTTTTGTTTGTTTTGTTTTGTGCCTTTGTTTTTTTTTTTACATTATTCCTGATTAATAATTCCATAAAAAGAAGTGTTAATATTTCAATCACAGGTGACTTTTTCAAAATCATGCCATGCCTCAGCTGCTGAATCAAATCATGAAAATCACACTGAATGAACGACAAAATGCTATTGCTGGTATACATGCACCATTACTTTTTGCTACTATAGCCGCTTTTTACATGGGACATCAATTATTGTAGATAGTTTGGCTAAGTGAGGATCTGCGGGATATTTGCAAGAACAAGGACATATTATGATCACTCCAGTCATTCTGAGCTTGTGAGGCAATGCAGCTGTGTAGGAAAACCTTGAATGTTTGCTCTAAAAAGATACAAGAGAGAAAACTGCGGATGGGAAGTATGTCTGAACTTGCAAAAATAAATGAACAAAGAGATACCTACGTGACAAACCATGCAAGAGGAGGAACAGCAGTTTGCGTGAACAAATAACTTTAGCCAATAATAGAATAAAGCAAAATGCGTGGACAGCAGGTAATAGCCAATAAGCGCTTGATGTATGCATGATACTGATGCTCTAAATGTATAAAACAACAAGCTTTGTAAGCAATAAGTTGGCATTAGCCTGGGATCATATTGGTCATTGTGCTGTGTCCGATTTCCTGCTAATTCCGCATGGATTAAGATCCTGTCAAGATGCAGATGTTGATCACCAGTGAGATATACCAGGCATCCCTTCAGACCAGAGATTTGCAATACAGCATGTCTTTTCACCCCTGTGATCCCACCTGCTCTGTGAGAGCAGCTATACCAGTAATCTCTTGGGACTGGGTACAGCTACAGTTTGTACCTACACTCTGTGTAGCTACAACTACAACACACTACTGTGCTTCATTTGCAGGCACCAAGAGGAAAAGCTGGACACTCCTCAATACTTTCTCCTTCCCCAAAATCTCCCCTGGGGCCTGAAAAATAGGTGCATCCGTGCAGGTTCAAAGAAGTTAATGTAGTTCTCAGCCTTTCATGGGAAGGGAAAACAAGCCAAGTGTCCTCAACAGATCTGACATGGCTGTTGACTGAGAGCTGACTTATCTCCTTTTGTTGATGCTCACTGGGACACACTTCCTCACTGTTTTCTCTTATCCAATCCAATTTTTTTTCTGTAGGAGGAAGCTTTCTAATTCTCAGTCTTGTTTTTTGTGATGTTTCCACTTGTCTAGCAAGAAACACCAGCATCTTTCATAGTGTTTCATGTGATTAGACGTCAGTAAACATAAAACCTACGAGAAAGAGAAAAAATATGTATATTCCTTTAGGGTGAATATTAAAAAATTGTATGGTTCAGACTATTTTTTTAAGAATTAATATTTTTAAAAGAATGTTGATTTTTAAAAAAAAACAACTATAAAAGTTATGCAATAAGCATAGGTGCCAGACTGGTTTTATATGTAGAAAATAAATAATTTCTAAAATATTAACATATTTTAGAAAATATGGATATATTTTTTTCAGACATCCTCAAGCATTAGCTATGGTAACACTTGAAAAATTGTTAGTTTGTATAAAAATGTTTAACATTTATTGCTATGATAATTGAGATGCAGACAAAACTAGTTCAAGGGAGGAAAGCAACATATTTTGCTGGAAGGAAGTTACTCAGAATTCCTTAAGAATATTTTAACTAGTGATTTGGCATAAGGAGCAGGAGTACACTAAAGAACATTATTTAAGTAAAAAGACAGGAAGATAAGAATGCCATATAGTGAGACGTGAATATTTAGGAATAACAGAATTAGGAAAAAAGATAGCATAGTAAGGAAATAGTTACTGAGAGGGAATAGCAAAAGATATGACAGAAATAGGTTTACTTGTGGAAGAGAGAACAACTGAAAAACACTAGCATAATTAAAGCTACAACATGCATTTGTGATGTGTCGCACTATGTACTTGCAGACTTGAAGGTAGGTATTATTGCAACTTTCTAAGGACGAATATTAAACCTTATCAAGAATACTCTATGCATAATGCATCATTTACAAAAAAAAGAAAAAAAAAAGAATGCAAACTGAAATAACTCTACTGGGATGAAAGAAGAATTTTTAGAAGAGAATTTTTACTTTGGTTTATATTTCATCTGATAATATGAAAGACTTTCAAAGCTTGTGGAGCAAGTCCCCACAGATCCATTTCTAAGCACATTAAGGACAAGTGACTGCAAACAGCCAGCACAGATTTACCAAGAACAAACTGCACTTGACCAGCCTGATTGTTTTCTGTGAGGAGTTAACAGCCTCTGTGGATCATTGAGGTGGTGTAAATGAAGGACTGGAAGACATTAATTTTTTTTTAGTAGACTTTTTGACAAAGTCTCCTTGTAGCCAAACTGGGGGTAGATGAACTGAATATATAAATTACAGGGTGAATGAAAAACTGGTTGTGCAAATTAGAATCAAGGCTAATATTTCAAAGTCTAACAAGCAACCAATTTGGGTACTCTTTTTCAAGAGCTGATTTTGAGGCTGATGAATCAACTGAATGAGTCAATGAATCTCTGCCAGTGATGTGAATGGCAGGTCAGAACAAACCTCCAGTAAGGGAATAAATGACAGGTGGGAGAACATCTAATTGCTTGAGGTCAGAGGTACTATTCAGAAAGAAAGATGAAGAAATGGGCCCTCACAAACCTTATGAAATTCAGCAAAGACAAATAGTAAGTCCTGCATGTGGGGTGGAACAACAACATGCAAGTGCAGCAGCTCTGAAGATGGTTTCAGGGTCCTGGGATATGATATGTCAACATATGACAATGTCTTTTCTATACTGAGTGTCCTAAAGGCGGACACAATATTCCTGAATGGCCTTCTGGTTGATGAGTAGAGGGAATAATCACTTCCCAATCCTGCTGCCATGTTACCATATCTACAGTATACCTGAAGAGTCTGTTCTGGCAGACTGTAACACAGTCTTCATGCTATTTCAGTCACACAGTGAAAAACCACAGGTGCACACACACAAGCACAGAATAAGAATTGTGAACACAGGAACACTACTCAGGGTTGAGAAGAGAATCAGCATCATGTAGACAGATTTAGACAGCCTACTTTGCAAGGACTAATGCAAAAATGGACTGGAGCCAGTCTGTGAGCCACTTAACCTCCAGGGGCTCTGATCATTAAACAGTAGATATCTGGAGAAGTATAAGAACAGGAGAAAGGCACAGTGATACTTTCCTTCAAAGCTTCTCCAACAGCCAGCAGTATGCGGTTTAAGGATAACCTGATCCCTTGTATATAATTGCATAACTGTGTAACACCTTTACTGGAATTTTAACAGACTCGATGCTGATAAGACATGCAACTGCACTTTGAATGCTCTTACGCAACTGGCCATAGCAACAACCTGTGATCTCCACACTTGTTCCACAGTCTTGGATCATGCTTGCATTCCTCTTCAACTTCATGCCTGACAAACACCTTTTTCTTGTACAATAAAACATGGTGACCTATAATGACCTGGCTATTTTCTCCATATGTTATAGGGATCTCCAGAACCTCCTTTGACCTCAACCAATCATTTCCTTTCAGTGTTGAATACTTTTCGTCTGTTTAATAATCCTGGTTGAATGGAAATCTGTATTTCCAATGATGTTTTTCCAACTGCCTTTGCACATTTTCAAGCATTTAATTTTGTAAGTTTTTTAAATTTTTTATTTATTTATTTATTTTAATTTAGAGGTGAGCAGAATTTAATACAATGTTCAAGATGAGAGAAAAATATTTGTTTGGACATTAGTGTAATGATGTGTCTTTTTCACTGGCCATTCTTAAAAATCCCTGAAGTTTTATTTGTCTTTTTCACATCTGTTGAGAATGAGATTTAATAACAACCCTCTTAAGAACTCTTTCCTGAAAAGCAATCACTAATCTACAGATCATCATTGTGTACTCACATTCTTATTATTACATACATATTCCTTGCCCCAATTTAACAGAATCAACAACTTATTCACTTCAGTTTTATCTGTCTTCTGCTACTTTTATTATTATTATTTTTTAGGTTATTCATAAGGAGGTTAAAGAGCACAAGTGTCATCTCACACTTCAGCAGAACCTCTCTCCTTCGGAAATTGACCATTTATTCCCAACTTTAATCTCTTATCATTTAAACAGTTATTACTCCCCTAGAAAATGTGAGAAGGACTGAGTAAAGATTTTATTGCAAATCAAGTATATTTGACACCTTTATAAATCCATCTTGTGTGATATTCTGTAAACAAAATATACATAATTCTCTATAATAATTGCACATATCTTTATAACTTGTCATACACTAGAGAAATCAAAAACTAACAAATCTCTAATCACCTCAGTCTTTTAAGGCCATCTTTAAACAGTCATTTTTAAAGTTGTCACCTCCCACTACTCTGAAACTGGGGAAATTTAAGCAAGAAAGTATACAATTACTGGTAGTTTTTAATGGTACTTTTTGCCAGCATGTAAATTTAAGGCAGTTCCTTCCAACACCATCCCAAGAAGGAAAAAAACACAAACAAGCAAACAAACAAACAAACAAACCCACAGTAAAATTGAATAAAATTGAGTCATTTAGGTATAAACTGGTGTTTCGGCACCACTCAACTGCAATGAAATTCTCTCACTTTTGGTTGTAATGTCCTCTGGTGTATTTTACAAAACAGTGTAGAAGAATACTCCAAAGCAAAACTTAATCGGAAAGTAGTAAAACTATAATATAGAATTCTAAGCAAAAGCTTACTCATCTTTCATTTCTCACTTCCTTAATAGAATCATTGATTGGTTTAATTTGGAAGGGACTTTAAAGGCCATCTAGTTCAACTCCCTGGTTATGGGCAAGGACATCCTCCACTAGACCAGGTTTCTCAAAGTTCTGCGCAGACTGGTCTTGGACACTTTCAGGAATGGAGCACCCACAAAAATCATTCATTTCTCTTTTTCATCTATTGGGCCTCTTTCTAAAGCTGGTACTACCTGCTTCTCAGTCAGTAGAGCTAAACAAGCTTAGTGTCCTTCAAAGAGTTTATACTCACAGATGAGACAGAAGCATTGCGTTCTTGCACTAACAGTATTAACCGAATCTCCTCCTTTGTAGGCTAGAAGACTGATTTATTTGCAAAGGGAATTTATTGAGTCAGCAGCATCTCATCTTACTCATCTTACTTTCATGACGGCCATTTTGTCTCTCCTTGATCCCAGCAGAGTCCTCTGTTCCACTACATCAACTCCCATCAAGAGGAGGATAGAGCCAAGTATCCGTTTTCCTACTGCAGTCCTTATTCTTTCTAAACAACTACTTATAGTCATCGCTCAGGTTTCCAAATACCCTACAGTCCCCTGAATACAGCCTCCTCAGCTCAAGGTGACATTGTTGTGTTAACCATACTGCAACTCTTGTGATGCTGATATCATCCGTGTCTTCAGCACTTCTTGTGTAAATATTGTCTTGGAAATACTTTCACTTATTTAAAGAGGATTCAAACAAAATGAACAAACAAAAAAATGAACTAGTTACAAGAGAAAGAAAAACATTTCAAAGCACACATATTTTTCTTAATAACTTATTTTTAGTGCTGAAAACCTGAATACTGTTAGTATACATAGCTTTTCAATCAAATCTGCACTTCAATACAGTGTCATTTGAATGGACCCCCTTAAATGAAATAAGACAAATATATAAGTTAACCTGCTCTCTGTAGAAAGTTGTGTAGAAATTACCATTTTCAAATGGATAAGCATAGAAATTATTAACTTTGGCATATTAAATTATGCAATATTATATAACACTTCACCTCACATACTTAAATATTCAAATTTTTTCCCATCCCTTTACTGCTTGGAAAGGGAAGCACTGTAGTTGCTACCTTATCCAAGTGACTTATTTTCTGAATTAAAAGTATACTTGAAGTTACTACCACAAAACTGTACTTGTTGGAGAAACATTTTTCAAACATATCTCAGTCTAAAGGGATGGAATCATCCCTTTAGTACTGAGATTGGTTGGCTTGAGCTCAAGAAGTTTGTTTGATTTTTCTTCCCATTATAAGTCCTGAACCATAATTATATCTCTAAAACTGCACTTTGCCTACAGTTCTTTAGTTTCAACACATTTCATACATAGGAGTATAGTTATAGTATATCTACAAAATTTGCATTTAGAATGTGTCTATGGATAAGTGATTTTCAGATGAAGATTGTGATAGAAATATATACTCAAATTCACACAGAAATTTATAGCTATTTTTTCATTTCACCTAGCTGAAGTGTTTTAGCAGATAGTGAATAAATTAATTTCCTATACCATTCAAAACTAAAAGAGCTGCAAAAGAACCAAGAATTAATCTCTACTCTGTTACTGACCAGCAGTGTCACAAGGAGGTATTTTAAGGTTACTTAAAGAAACTCAGATCATAGTGTGGCCTTAGGGAGGAAGGGATGCACCATCTGAGTTGGAGGAACCCACACAGATCATTGAGTCCAGCTTTTAAGTGAATGGTCCATACATGGATAAAACTCACAACCTTTGCATTATTAGCACCATGTTCTAACCAACTAATTAAGCTGTCTGCTAAAATTTATTCAAATTTTAGTTCTTTTTATCCCCAAAGTAAAAAGTATTTCTCTAGAATATAACCACACATATTTTTTTGAAAGTCAAAGTCACAGTAAACTGTCCCTTGCCATTCATGGAGACTGAAAGATCAGCTGCTGACCATCACAGAGATTTTACATCAAATACTTTCCACCAGGCAGTCAAAGAACTCAGTACCAAACTTCTGACTCTCTCTTCCATAGCATAATGAATGGCCTTTCTTGTAAATACATGCTTTAATTTTAGAGGCAAAGACGACAGGATTTATTTACTCCACTATTTACCTCTCTACATTGTAGGTGTCTGCATTTGGACTATCTACATTTACACCTAAGCTTTGGCACTTTCAGGGTTAGAGGAGCAGGGTTTCCCACAGGATCTCAGCCCTCTTTTGGGCATCCACCTGCTCTGGCATGGGTCTCCTCCATGGGCTGCACCCCTGTGGTCCTACATGGGCTGAAGTGGGACAGCTGTATCACCATGGTCTTCGCCCCAGGCTGCAGGGGAACCTCAGTTGCAGCAGTTGGAGCACCTCCTGCACCTCCTACTGCACTGACCTTCATGTCTGCAGGGCTGTTGCTCTCACATATTCTCACTCTGCTCTTCTCTGGTGCAATTACATTGGCCCAGTAATTTTTCCTTCTTAAATATGTTATCACAGAGGTGTTACAACCTGATTGACCCAACCTTGGCCAGCAGCACATCTGTCTTGGAGCTGCCTGGTATTGGCTTTACTGGACACTGGGGAAGCTTCTAGCAGATTCTTACAGAAGCCACCTGAGTAGCCCCCCAGCTGCCAAAACCTAACGATGCAAGGTCAGTACAGCCTCTCTTCTTTCTCTTCTATCATATGTACATTCACCACTGCTATTTCTCTGTAGTTGGAGGTAATTTAGTTGCTTTTAGAAATTTCTGAGTGTCTCTCCTACCTACAAATACATCTTAGCAGACAACTTAGGCAAAATTACTAATTTTAATGGCTTGGAAATTAGATGAGCTGAATTGTAGTGCCCACTTCTAGCTAAGCTGAGAAAAAAAATGTCTTTTTGAACATACACTAGCATGCATTTGACTCATTCCTAACAGCTCAGGCACAAATTCAATACTGTCACAAACAGCAAGGATCTCTGCGGATCTCATTGACATTTGAACCAATGAATTTTACTGAATAAAATGACATAATAATTTTGGATTCAATTGCTGTGTAGAAGTTGTTCCTGTGTTTATCACTGCTTCAACATTACCCTGAATTTTCATTAACATTTCCTGTAGTGATTTAGACCAAGAAGAATATAGTTTGAGGGGTTCAACAGTCTATTTTTACATACAAGGCAGTAGGATTAAGTTCTCAAATTGCCTTTTTTTTTTTTTTTCAGACTGAATTTCCTAATGATAACTTAATTAGCCCAGAATAACAAATTCAAATATTAATGCATTTGTGAATTTAGTTTGGCCTGAAGAGTAAGAAAAGACCATTACTCTCCATGATGTCACTATAGATGGGCAATAATTTTTAATGAATAATTTATTTGATGAATTTTGTCCTTTTCTCTGGTCATGAAGCCTTCATACTCTTCTCAAAGGTAGTAATTAAGTCTGAGCAAGAGAAAATTCGTCATATGTTTGTTGTGCTCTGAAAAAAATGTGACTGATTTGATATTTTAGTACTTCTGTTTTGAACAAATTTTGACTAAAAACTTACACTATATTTTATGAGTGAATGAAATAGTTTGTGAAAAACTTAAAATTGCAGATTGCAGCAAGCATGGTTAGAACCCTCCCAAATCTTCATTCACGAAGTATAGCCCTGTGTGTGTGATGTAATATTTGTACACAATTCACAAATTGCATTACACTTCTTTACAGTTCAGTTGCACCTATAGTCCAATACAAGAAATAAGTAGTTAGAGAAAATGTTTGTTTTTTTTTTTTTTAAAAAAACTATAAATATTACAAATAGCATTATAATTTGCTATGAATTATTAACAGTATGAAATAAAGGTGATAATGGCAAGCAATCATCTTGTTCCTATATTACAATATAAAATTACCTTTTCCCTTTCATTCTTCCAAAGAATGTGAAGACTTTTTTTTTACCGAGCTAATCAGAAAAAATAGTACAAAATCAAAGAAATTCGTAATTAGACTGCTTAAATTTTTTTCATCATGAATGTGCAACAGTAAATTGTACTTAAAAATGAACACTACTCAATGGCAGTATGGAACAACTCTCATTCTACTCTATGCCATTGTTGTTCAGATAATGTCACAGAAGAATAAAGTTCATGTAGAATATTCACAGGTTTCTTTGGTTTCTAATATTTTGCAGTCTTTGAAAACTTGATTGCATACCAAAAAAAATTGCTACTGAAATCAGTCTCAATATTCAGTAAGTGATAATTCTCAGTAGGAACTTATTGCCACATTTCTGGACACTTAAATAAAGTCACAGAGTATTAATAAAAAAAGCAGGGTCAATCAGAAGACGCCACGATCGCAATGTGCAGGACTTCCTAGCAACTATATAGATGTAAAAAGAAAAACATGCCCAAAGAAACAACAAATGTGCATGATAGCTTTTAAAAATAATTATGCAACATCATAAAGTGGTAAATATTTTGACAATGTTTTAATAGATTGCTTTATTTTGTGAATAAATTTATTTAGATTTTCTCACCTTTCACAAAACAAAGAAACCTTGCAAATGGAAAATATTTAATACATGTCTGAAATGCAACAGACAAAATATTCTCTAATTTCTTTGTCTTCAATTATAGCTATTGAAAGAGTATTAGTCTCATCTCTCTGTAGTATTTACTGGTGCTAATAAATTATAATTAATGGGCTATATATTGCCATTACTCTAATACACAGTACTCCAGAGTACAAACTGCCTTTCATATAATGTCATAAACTCTCCATTTTGTGTGTTCCATGATCTAGTACCTAAATGCATAAGGTGTTGACTAATTAGTTGTTGAGTTGCTGTTTCTGCATTACAAGTTGAATTACACCTTTTTAAATTTAAACTTAATTCCATGAGTAAATCATACCTATTTTTCAAGAGCATGGACGTCACATTTCTAGGACATGGAGTGGTTACTTTCTACTACACCAGCAGGCAGTCAAAAGCTCGGTTCTTTTATCTGCACTAATTTTTAGGGTGTCTTTTCTTGTAGGCTCCTGAAAACTGGATCACATTTATTTTCAGTCTGTTTGAATGGTCAATAGAATCTACTGATATAAATATATACAGGTTTATATGTATATACACACACTAACATACATAAATATATATCCACATATACACTATGTTTTGCATAATTTTTCCCCTAAATATTTTAGCTGGTCTCAAATTAAGGCATGTTTGGATGCGAAAACCAAATCCCTCCTGAAGCTGAATCTGACAATAGGCAGGAAAGGCAAAAAGGACTTCTAGAGGTCTATTGCCAGCAAATGGTGAAGTGTGGGCCTGGTGCTGAATGGGAGCTTGGTGATACAGGATATAGTAAATGTTGAGGTGTTTGACACCTTCCTCACCTTGACAAAGTGACGTCATCAAGATCTTGTCAAGACCATCTTTCATCAATCCCTGCCCTGACACCTACTGGAACAAGGAAGATTAAAGGTTGGTGGAGGAGGATCCCGCTAGGGAATGTTTAAACTGAATGGATATAGGCAATTTGCATCAGGATGGGACCCAGCCATGGGTGCAGACAGAGTTGGTTGCCATCATTCAAAATCTCTCTCAAATATTTTTTTAAAGTCATGGCAAGACAGGGAGGTTTCTGAGGCCTGGAAGAGACCAAATGTAACTTCTTTCTTCAAGACGTGCAAGAAGGAGGGCCCAGGGAACAGCCAACCCCACTGCAGTCTCTGGGCAGGTGATAAATAATCTTAAAAGTCATATCTAAACCTATGAGGGACAAGAAGGTGACTGAGTGTAGTCAGTATGAATTTATGGAGGGGAAAGCATGCCTGACCAAATCAATAACTTTATACTGTGAAATGATTAGATGTGTGGATGAAGGAAGAACAGTGGATGTATTTTACCTTGACTTCAGTAAGGGCATGACCTGAATTATGGGACAGAGTGCAACTTCAGTGTGCCATTGCAGCAAAAACCCCAACAGCTTCCCCAGGATGCATTACAATGATAGCTGCTAGCAGGTTGCACTAAAGTCATACTTTCTGCTCAGCCCTGGTGAGTCAGCATCTGGAGTGCTGTGTCCAGTTCTGATTATCCAATACAAGAGGAATATGGAAACACCAAAGAGAGTCCAGCAAATGTCCACAAAGATGACTGGAGCATCTGTCATATGAGAAGAGGCTGAGAGACAGGAATGTCTGTTGGCAGAAGGAAGGTTCAAGGTGTACTTGATGGGAGTAAACAGGACTGAGTCAGACACTTTTCAGTGCTGTCTAGTGATAGGACAAAGCAAAGGACACAAACTGCTATGCTCTATTTAAAAAACAAAAAACTTCTACTGTCAGGGTGATTAGGTGCCCAGAAGGTAGCAGTTGCTCAGAAAGGTTGTGGAGACTCCAAATCCCAGCTGGGCTCCATACTTGGTAACTTGCTCTCATTGACTCTGCTTTAAAGCAGAGGCATCGAACTAGATGGCCTTTTGAGACACCATCCACCCACAGCCATTTTGCCACTCTGTAATATATTGAAGCAATCAGTAATTTAATGCAGGGAATTGCTGCTGCCACCAGTAGTATAGTTTGTCTGCTTTGACTTCTTTGCGAGAAAGAAAAAAATCTTGTATCTTGAAAAATAGTCCCCAGCATATGCATACACATGAACATGTGTTTTTTTCCTGTGTGTCAACCTGAGTAACTATCTGAATAAAACACAACAACAGCTTTCGTACACAAATTTTTTAAACATCATGGTTTTCCTGGCCTAGGACTATCAGGACTTTAAGATGTGGTTAAATAAGTCAAAGTAATTTGTAACAGAAATCATTCACAATTACATTTGGAAAGGACTTCTAACTATATTCTGTATCTCTGAATCATTACAATTTTCTCAAAGCTCACACAATAATAATTTCTTATTTTATTATAACTCAAGGCTATTTTTTCATCTTGTTAACCAAGTATCACCTGATCTAAAGCAGCAATGCTAACTGGCATTTTTAAACCTAATTGTATTATTATAATGGGATTGGATACATAGATACTTCAGTTAATTTTGTGTAATCCTCTCATCTTGCTTAGGAAGAAAGAAAAGGAAACAAAACTTACTTTCCAATTTCATTATGCTGCCTCAAGAAGAAACAATAAAGAATGATAAAATTTATGTACAGTCTTGTTACAATGGAATATGTTAATTACTTTTTACCAAAACAACTTCATGTTACTAGGAAACAGAGTGACAAAGGCCACAGGTGGTAATGAAAGAAGAATGCCTTATCAGAATTGACTAAAAATGCTTGAGTTGCCAAAGTAACCAGATTGTCTCCTAAAAATGTATACTTTGACATTCACTTATCAATGCTACTGAAATGCAACTCTTATCATGACCGCATAGCAAATTTCATTTCCGTATAAGTGATGAATATGCAGATTCTTCCATTATTTGAACATCTCATTTATTTCTTTTTCACTCATAGGACAAAAGAAATTCTTCTTCTGGGTAGATTTCATTCTCTGAAAGGAATAGGCAGTTGGTTCACTGATTTATCTTTCTTACAGTTTCACTTTTGGGTCTTGGGTGATTATGCAGTAGTTTTGCTTTTGATTAAGGGGTAATAGTTTCCCTTTCCTTTACCAATTTCTTTTTGCTCTATTTTCATACTTCTCATTGCCTCTTTTAGCCACATACTGCTACCTACAAATGACAAAATATATTGAATGTGCTGTTTCATAGAGAATCAACCGCTTTTGCTTCAAATTTGCTTTATATCCATATTACCATCAAATCTCAGAAAATTGTTTGGATCTGATTCACAAGAGTCTTTGTTATACATTTAGTTGCCATTTTCCTCTCTACAGTAAAGACAAATGCACATATTTCTTAGCTTTCTCCTACACTTACTGAAAATTATGTGTGTTGTGTATGTTATCACTACACCTACATGACTGCACACAGGACGGTGAAAAGGGAAAATGTCTTCTTGCTGGTACTTTGAAGCAAAAATAGGTTACGAGAAATGCCCTGACAGCATTATGGCACTGTTGATATTCTATTTATTGATTGACTCATTTTGTATTTGCAGTTGGTCAGTAGATCCCTGACCAGGAAGTGCAGCGTTTGTGCAGAGACTTGTGGAATAGGAGAGATACAGCACTGTATGGCAAATATATAGGTGTAGTGGTAAAGAAACATGAGAAAAGAATCAAAACAGGAGAAGGGCAAGGAGTCTCATGTTCAGCGCATGAGATCTGCAAAAAGCCAAGTATTCTGACTTGCTTAAGTTCTGTTCTTGGCACATATGTAATGATTAACAATCGAAAGACAGTACAAAATCCAATCCAACTTCCTTTTTTTGATATAAAACAAACGTATGACTTTGTCATCTCCAGAAATTGGCCATGAAAAATGTCTATATAATTTTCACCAACATAGGCATACAATATCATCTTGGGAATAAGCGACTTCCAATACTTCAGAGCAGAAAATCAAAATGTTTCTCAGCAGTTGAATACTGCAGGCTATTCTCAGTACAATCTCATTGGAAATTCAACCAATGAGGTATGAAGTTCATCAAGAAAAATATTTGAAATTCCAGGTAAGGTTTTTCTGTTAAATAAATATTTTTTCTCTGTGCAGTATTGATTGTCTAAAGGGATAAGTTTTACCTCCTCTAATTTCAGACATCTAAAAGTTAAATGTCTACATTTGAGTGAATATGTATGACAAAGAAGAAAACTGGATTACACCAGAAAGAAATTTGTGTGACCCAGTAGATACCTATGTCAGGATGAGATGAATTATTCTCTGGAAATACCTCTTCCTTGATTGAAAAAGGAAGCTGGGATTTCAAGCTTGGACACTAAAGTTACAGTTACTTAAATTCTGGTCAAAAGTTATCCATGGTGACTGCAAGATACAAGACCGTTCAAAGAATTGACACGATGTAAATGTAAGAGCACCAAGTTGAAACAGTCTCTAGTACATGGCTATCACAGAAAATAAACATTAATTTTAAGAGAAATTGTATGACATATTAAAAAAGTTTGAGAACAAATTGTAAATGGCAAATACATTTTATGTTCCTGTTTTACAAAACCCTTGTATTAATATCATTCATATCTTAAAAGCAGTATTAAAATGTTAAAAACATATAAATTTCCTTCTAAGAAATCTGCCAGTTTTTGAAGCCTTTAGTCTGAGTATTATCTGCGAGCTTCATTGCTTCATTACCACTTTGATACAGCCTATTGAATACAGTGTCAATTGACCTATTTAGAGAAAACGCTACTTCTCAGTCTCCCAGTGTGGCCAAATCTAGCTTTCCTCAGTCACTTTGATTTTTCTTTGAATTCAAAAAAGTTAGTCTAAGGCTGAAATTGAACTTGCAGGTTAGCCTCTGTCTTCTTCATGAGAAATTGTGAGCAGACTGAAAGTTGCAACAGAAAAGTGGACAAGTTAGGATTTTGGATGCCCAGGTGCTGACCTACTATCAGCAGTTAATATTCAATCAAGTGTTAGTAAAGAGTTCTTTCTCCACCTCCAAATGCTGTATGTTATAAAAGTAAGGACACTTTTTTTTTTTCTTATAGTTCAGGTCCAACCAGAACTTATTTCACAAAGGTTAATACTGACTTATAAGCTTTAATATTCATCTTAAATAGTTTATGCTAATGTTTTCCAGTCAAGCTACTGGTCAAGCATGCACCAGAATCCAGAATAGTTTTGATACCCATAAAGTCTCAAGTGTTGTCATATCTGAAAATTCTGACTGTGACTCAGAATAGGCTTCAAAGTGGGCCACTTAAATCAGCAAAACTGACTAAGTTGGAGGTTGAAAAGCTATTTTACCTGACACTGAGGGAATTTTCCTACCCGAAAATTATCGCCAGGGAATCAGTCCCTTTCATGAGTAGCTGAAATTTTCACTTACAGTGCTTGCAAATAATGGATCACTGGAAAGTTTACATTTATAATGAATTGTAGACTTTAAAATCAATGGGTTATAAAATTACCACATCAACACCTCTGACTCAGAACAAAAATGCATGCAAAATGTAAATAAAATCTGTATTCATGATCTGGAGATAATATGTCTATTTCTTCAAGCTATCACACAATGTCCAATGTTAATACTTAAAGCATTAAGTGTGTATCTTAATTAAAGTACTTATTGATAAAGAGTTTTATATAGAAGAAAGATAACAGGATTGGGAGTACAGAAGAAATAGATGCTGACTACAGAGTGAGTATTATGAAAATCTCTTATTCAATTCCTTTTATTGTTGTGCATAACACTGTAAGTAAAGAATATTAATATTTTAAAGGGAATAAGCAAAAAAAGCAGATTCTGGCTGAGTAGTACTAATCTTTCACTGCAAGTCCCCATGTTTAACCAGACTATACATGTGCTGTGCATACTAACCTTACAACCTTTCATTTTCTGCCTTACATTGTTGTGGTTATTAAATAATAATAGTTCCCTAAAGTATCCTGTGGAACAAGGGTGGTCATGTTG
>VXAU01002734.1:185288-253983 GCA_013399695.1 Formicarius rufipectus | reverse complement strand
TTAAACATGCAGTGAGATGCACTAATTGCACTCCTTTCCAAAGAATTAGCCTGCAAAGAAAAGAAATTTGTTTAAAGTCAGCAGAAAGTCAAGAATAAAAAAATTAATCCAGATCCTTTCAGTATGATGTCCTTTCCTCTCGAGTCGTTTAGCTACATGTTATCATACAGCCTACTTGAAAAACCTTCAGTTTTCCATAATATTGATCCTTTATTCCTTAACTTGAAAATGTTATTGCACTTTTTCTTAAGCCCTATCACTGCATATCATCACCAAGATGAACCTTACCACACAAACAAAAACTAAACTTTCACATAGACTGTCATGGTAACAAATGCATTATTCCCATCTACTTTACATCCCTTGTTATTTTGCCTGAAAAATTTCCACTGCCTTGGGAATTTGCTTAAAAGAAATACTTGTGTAGATAAAAAGTGTGTTACCCTGTCCTTTTGAATACAAAGTCACACCCTAAAAGTCCACACAGCTACACTACTTAATTCTTACTAACACATGCTTCCACCATGAAACAAGCACAGTAAAATTCAAAAATCACTGTTTTATAAGGTCAATGGTTTGGGCACTCTAATCAGTCCCAAGCCCATCCTGAAGTGAGACTGTGGTTTACTGTCTTCTGCAGGATAAAGAATGGTACCTGGGGTGGACAGGAAGTGCTTTTATGGCAATACATTTTTCTCTCAGAACTGAATACACAGCTGTCATCCATCTCCCACTTCTCAATGTAATGGCCATCATTAAAAGATTTTTGTCCAGTCAGCTCATGAATTCTTATTTCACTGTTTCAATGGCTTTGGAGTTAGAAAGTTTATGATGTTGAATGCCTATTTCCTTTTCCTTTCATAAATTTGGAGAACTCACTTGAATTTATTTTATTAAATACTTTTTAAAAAAATATTTCAAGACTTTCTATTAACTGAGAAACTTCAGTTTCTTCCATCTTTTCTCAGAGGTTGTATTTTCTCCTATTTTTTATTACTCAAGCTGGACTATCTGCAATTGCTTCTTCTCAGTTTTGTCCAAAGCTGGACAAAATGCCCTTGCATCATAGCACAAGGTATCTTTCTAAAAATCCTACCATCCATCCATCCATCCATCCATCCATCCATCCATCCATCCATCCATCCATCCATTCATCTCACCATATACTTGGAGTTTTTTGGCAATATCATGTCATTTTTGCCTTCTGCTCAGTTGATAATGCCCTGTGGCCATTAACAATCTTTTTCTTTAAGGTATTACATAATCAACCTTTCCTTGCCTTGTATTTACACTATTGTTTCTCCCAAATTAACTTTTCTCTTATTTTAAATTCCCTCCACTTTCTTCCCAATGGTTTCCCCTAACATTTCAGAATCTTTGCCTTTGATGTTGGAGGTTCAACTGTGTACAGGTTAGCATCTCTGGAAAATTCAATAAGCATTGTTCCTATTGTCTCATCCAAATCAATACTGTGAATATTAAATAACACCCAACATAGCACAGATGCTGCAGAACCTTTCCATCACATTCATCTAAACCAACACTGAGGCACTGATAACAGCTCTTTGAGAATGACTTTCCAATCAAGGTTATGTATAGCCTGCTAACAGAACTGATAACCAGTAAACAAACAAAAATAGGATAAAAGCCCCAAATGGACTTCATGTGATTCAGAGTGCATTGCAAATTTATAATTGCATGCAACTTGACAGCACTGTTATATATGTGTTAAGAGAACATGAACAGAAAAAGAATCTTTCTTATTCAGAACACTAGTCACTCTTATAGCATGAAAAATTATTTTCCAAGACTCTCTTATTAGCAACATCATGCATTATACAACAGCACTGCTTGTTCAAACTGTTTTTCTGATAAGAAACACTGCATTTTAAAAAGCAACCTCTATTTTAATATTTAATACCTCAGCATATCTAGATCTCCAAAAGTAGCAAGCTATTTAGGCAAGTAGTGCACTTCGTGTAATGTTAAAAGCATTTCTGGCATTTTATGTTATCTGCTTTTTAATGACTATATTTTCCTAACATTAAAAATGAATTAATATCTTTCCTTAAGTAGTCTGCTGAATGCTGAAAGAGTAAATCTGACAGGGTTACTCATATCTTGCTTATACTGTAGAGACCTACACATCAGTTTGTTTTTCATACTTTTGAAAGGAAACAGGTTTGCTTCAAAACTCAGTATCTCCAAAGCTCATCACAGTTATGCCTGGGCACTGAGGAGAAAAACACACTTATTACCTTCAAACTTAACTAAACTGTCAAATGCTAAGTCATAACTGCTCTTAGTGGCATTTCCATCCACTGATAAGTGAACTGTATCAATTCTTCAAAAGTGCATATGGCCTAAAATTTGTAGCAAAGAAACCCTGTTATGCAGTGAACTTCTAGGAAGACTATCAAAAACGCTAAAACAAAGATCAAATTTCTCTTTATTTTACCCTCATCTCTAACATTGTGTGTGTTTTCATCATACTAGATATGTACATAAGTATGCATACTAAGGCAAGTTTGGTTTTTTTTTGAGGTTTTTCTCTGTCCCTTATAAGGACTGCACAGGTTTCATTGATTAAACAGAAGCAAAAATGACCACTTATGTCATTCCTAAGGTACAACAGGAATTCCGGGATTATAATCAAATATTGTGTACTGTATTTCTATGGTTTCCCATTTCTGATGCATTTCTTTCCTCTCATATTCACTTCAGGTTATGTATTGCAGTCTAAAAAGCAGCCCTTTATTCCAGCCTGCTAATGGCCTTTTAGCAGCCTTTTTCTCTTTACACAATACAGTAAGACGTAAAAGAGACAGAAGCTCAGACTTCTCAAAGGTCAAATTTTGCAATATTTCATTAGACAGAATAGTCAAAATTTTTCTAACAATCTATAACAATTAGAATAATTTAGTCAGACAACTTGTCTATATTCTAAGAAATAGTTCTGAATGACCAAAGATGTAACAAATTCCTCCCCCCACAAAACAAACCCCAAAAAACAGAGAAATATGGATGATTCTATCAGAACCAAATCAATAGTAAAATTTCTTAGAGACCTACAGTAAACTGTAACTGATGTTAGAAAACCACATACCAGCAATTTTTTCATCAACTTTGCAGTCTCTACTGCAAATTTTGGCAGAGTTTAATGGGAAAGAAATGCTTCATTGAGAGCACTATATTAAGCTATTCCCTAAACTACAACTTAGACAGACTAGATGCAGTGTCAACAAAAACTATGCAAAATAATTTCAGAATGCAGCCTCAGAGACTTTAATCAATACCTAAGTATTCAAACACAGGTCGTCTTCTTGTGAGAACACAAATATATGCCTTCACATAAGAAAAAGAAGTTACAGACAATCTTCCCTGACCTTGATATGCAACATGCTAATAGCTGTGTAGCAGTCAATACCTAAGTCAAAAGACTGACTGTCCTAATATTCTGCAACTTATATAATTCAGATTTCTTCAACATGCTTGTCACCACAGATCCAGAGATTCTAACTCTGTCATTCTTCTCCCTTAATAAAATGTATGCACAACAATGAAATTAATTACTATTTTTGTACAGCTACAAAAAAAAAATAAATTCCACTTTCATTTGTATTTACATACTAATAGCTCATTGTGTAAACCCAAAATATAAGGGACAAAAGGGTTTTATGGTGCATGAATGGCAAGATCAGTTATAGCACCTATTCTTGGAGTGAATGTTCTTTCTAGACATATTGCAGGCTCTTGGGAAATGTTGTCCCCCATTAAAAAGACCATTTTAGTGGTTATATATTGATTTCCTTTTAAAAGCAACGATTCCTTCACCCACATATGTTATTCTCATGCATGCTGACATTTCTAATGTAGTATATTAAATAAAGTACAGAAGCCTATTCATCCTACTCACTGGAAGTACTCTCTGGAAGCAATGACAAGTGTTTCACAGTACTTCACAAACTTCATCAAAATCATCTACATCAACTTCTAAAAAAGCAACTATTACTTGCAGTTTTCCAGACTGACAAACAGTGCTTCATTATCATGACCTAGTAGTCTACAGAAACTTTCCCGTGAGGGAAAGCAACTATTTTTCATACCAGAAGCATCACTATAATTAGCCCCCTACTGAGCTGTCCTTAGCCCAGGGCTCAGTCAAGAAATTACATCTGGAAAACAGCATTTGATTAGGATAAACGTATAAATTCATTATGCAGGTCTCCTAGCTATCATTTAATGTGGATAATTCGAACTCCTTTTCATAAGTTATTTAATGAGACAATAAGTATCCATGGGACAGGGTATTACAAGTTCTTACTAATATATTTGTGCCAGTATACGTCATATATATGCCTTGGCTCTGTGTTGAAAAACTGGTGTTTAAAGACAGACAAAGAATTAAAAGCCATCAGAGAGCATGAATTTCTATATTACTGTAGCAACAAGGTTAATTTAATTCATGGAGTGATTCATGTAAAAATCAAATGAAAATTACTAAGATTTGCGTCTAAGTATGATTTTCCCTTTGTTAAAAATAAAAAGGGAGACTTTCTGCCTGTGACAGATTTGCTACCAACTTCCTCAAGAAGATTTAAATTATCATTAATTAGGAGAAAATCTCAAGCAATTCAAAACACTGATAGGGCTTAAGTTCTCTCAAAAACAGTGAGGCATATCCTGTTGGAGCAATTTCTGAGGCACCATGCATGGGTCTGCATTGATTCATCTTTCACAAAACAGGACTGCTTCAATATCGTCTTGAATAGCTCATCCTATGTATTCAAGATGTAGGTGTGGAGAGTAAATGGTTTATTTTCTTCATTATCAAGACTGATTCCCCTTCCACTCTGCAGCAAACATCTCTGTTACTAGGTGCTCATTCCTAGTTTCCATTCTATAGTTCTGACTTTGAGATGGGCGCTAGGAAGACAGCCAGGGGCATAGCAGTGCTTGCCATCTTGCCAGTCAGGTATTTGACATACCCGTGCCCCTCTGACAGCAGGGAATTCCCTGCCAGTACAACCATCACACTCTTTGAGAACCTGTACTGGTTGGCTTCTCCTCAATGACCTTTCCCACTGCATTTTTGCTCCTCTAGGAAAATATTTGTCAGCCTGAACCCTTGGATTAACTAGAAGGAGGCATTTTTCACAGTGGTGAGTGGAGTTCATGCCTGGAAGTTTGGTTTCAAGTTGCTACACTGCAACAGCCCCTGTGTGAGAGAGGAGAGCATCTCAGGCAGGTCTAGCACCTCTTTTTCAAACACTTGTGTTAATCCTACCACTCAGAGATAATAGTGCAAGCAGATGGAAGGGCCTATATTGGTGGGTTGCTGTAAATTTATGCAAAGCAAGACTGAAAAAAATACAGCCTTACAGGGTTAGGTAGGTCTTGCTGCCAGGAAAACGAGGCTCTTGCCAGGAAGAATGAAGCTTTTTAGAAAGCCTAGGGCATTTGAAGAAATAATAAAACAGGTGAAAACACTAAAGAACCCTGAAGTACAGCAATTATAGACTGTTTTTCTTCCTGCACTGGCATGTATGCTAAAAGTGGAGTTAGGAGCGGCACATGGCAGCCATTGGGCCCACATGCATGTTGCATGAAGCAACACAGGGAGGTAGAGAACTGAACAGACAAGTCTGCTGGCCCCCCGGCCAGAGGACAGTTCTGGACAGGCCTAATTTGTCAGCAATTGTGTACCCAGAATCTTCCAGCAAATTAAATGAAGTAGTTTCT
The DNA here is from genome assembly GCA_013399695.1 of Formicarius rufipectus. NCBI lineage: Eukaryota > Metazoa > Chordata > Aves > Passeriformes > Formicariidae > Formicarius > Formicarius rufipectus. Next base: position 248,241 of record VXAU01002734.1, on the reverse strand, counting down.
GTTCAAACATAACTTTTTCTTTTTTTCTTGGATGGTAAATGGATGTTGGAATGAGTAGTTTTATTTTTACATAATCCTGACTCATACAACCTGGAAACAATGCAAAGAGCATGACGAGAAGTTATTTGGATACTCTTAGTCCTCCCAAAAGGACCAGAAAAGTTCAGTGACAACAGCAAGAAAATCCAGGGAGTGATAAACTTCCTGGCCAAGAGTCACACCAAGACTGCCTTCCCACACCAAGCAGTATTACCTGTGTTTCAAGAAACCCTGGTGAAAATACATTTACTCAGCTTCTCTGCCTGTCACTTCTACTGGATCATCTTCCTCGTGTTCTTCGTGAGGGAACTATGAAAATGTGAAAGACTTGCATGGTGCTTTTCGCCTGCTCCCGTCATGAGTACTAATGTGACAGTATGTTAGAGACAACGAGAAATTTTATATATGCACGATTCACTTCCTGCTTATGTGATATATTATTATTATTCTCAAAACAACCAAGGACACTGAATCTGAAAGTAACAATAATTCTACCATGAAAGCACCATAACTTTATACTGTGAAGTTACCTTTAAAAATATGATTGGAGTATTACGTTTCTGTGTTATTTTCTTACTGGAACACAATAAATTCTTGTAAAGCTAGCTGAAGTTTATTCAGCTAAAGTTTAAATCAGTCTGACTTATGCAAAATTTGAGACAGATGAGAAAGGTGCCCTTTGCCATATCTCACTAGTACCACGTATACCTTGAGATCAATATTCATTGTGTTGGGCTGTATTCTAAATTCCCACTTGTGCAAGCAGGTAGTGGGAGTCAGAACAGGCACAATACTGTTTCACGTACCTTCAGCTTGGAAAATTAAGTTAGAGAAGATTTGTTCATTACCATTTTAAGACATACAATTGAGGCTATTTTTGATTCCAAGTACTTCTGTGCTCAGGCAATTGTCTTCCCTTTCCTATTAGCCTTTACTTTGCTTGATCATGCAGCCTGTCATTTGGTCCCTGACTGTCGCTTTCTTGACCTCACAAGTTTTGATGAGCTTTTATGGGTAGAAAGGTCTCATCATGCCTTCAAAATGTGAAATCTACATCTGTTAACTACTGGGGGAGGGAGGTCCAGGCAAAATGGATAGTTGTAATTGTGTGGAGAAGCTTTATGCCTTCCAACCACAGCCGGATGACCCTGTGATGTGTAGTGTGCACAGTCTGCACTGGAAATTTTAATTAACTGAGTAAGGAACAATCTGTTATTAAAGCATATGATGAGATGGTGTCAAATTACAAAAATTCATTTCACGTGAAAAATAAGGTTCAATTTAACCATTAATATTTCTTTTATTTAATCTGGAAAACATGGTTGCTGTCTTTCTTATTAAAAAACAAAACAAAACAAACAAACAAAACCCAAACACACACACACACACAAAAAAAAACCATTAGAAACTCCAAGGCTCAGCCTGCTTTATGTATGCTTTACAATTTCTGAAGGATTTTTCCAAGGATGATGAGGTTCAAGATCCTTGTTAAAGAACACATTGAATCTCATCCAGAAAAGATGATAATAAATCTTCAAACCATTTCTGACCATATGTCACAACTCCTGAAGGCAAATGAAGGCTTTTACAGCTTTTAAATAATCTTTGGCAATGACAGCTGCTAAGACACTTGTCCTCCTCCCCACTCTTTCCCTTCTTACAAGTGGGAGAGAAAAGTTGTGCTTTCATTCACCCTGCTTCCAGCATCACACATCATGACCTGTGTTACTGTAAACTAAACATTAAAAACAACACGAAAAACCTACTTAATGTGTGCAAATTCAGAAACCTGTTATCTACATAGCTCACTCAGTTTTCAAAATAAAGATACTGCCTTGCATTCTTAAACTATAACACTGTTCAAGGGCAAATTGTATTTACTTTGGTGTTTCTAGTGCTAAATCAGCTCCAGACACAGAGAAATAAATAATCCTGTTAACCTCTGTATACAAAACTTGCACAAGCTGAATTCTATAAATCACTATGTTTACCATACTTAATAGTGCATCTTAATTTTGCATCTGCTTTCTGCTGTTGAAAGGCACAGATTAGTACATCATAGTGTAAAACAGGACCCAAATTTAAAAAAAACAAAACAAAACAAAAACAACAAAAAAAAAAAAAACACAAAAAACCATACCAAAACAAAACAAACAAACAAACAAAAAACCCAAAATAACAAACAAACAATAGTCCTTGTGACGTCAATAGAACATTTGTCTCCTTACAGAAAATCTTGTGAGTTATGCAGATCAGTCTAGTAAGCCTGGTAGAGGGGAGAAAGAGAATGTATTTATCCACAAGTACACTTTCTCATATCACAGGTTTCTAGATAGAATCATAAATTATATTTTAAAATATTTGTTGTGGAAAACAGCACATACAAGTGTTCCCAACTGGACTGGTTGGCCTTCAGTTACTGAAATGGGTGATTTCTAGAAGCTGAAGATTTCATTAGTAGTGAAATGCTACATTCACTGGATTTTAGTTATCTTACAACTACATACAGAATCCAATGTACATCCTGTGTTCAATCATGTAACTTAGATTTCTATATTTCTTGCAGAATTCTTAGTCCACAAATCAGTTAATTAACTTCCTAAAAAACCCCCACATATTCGTCCTCAATATAATAATATCTGTGGCAGCCATGAGTGAGGAGTCTAATTATAATGTTCTAAGTATTCTTTATTACATTTGTCTGTCTCAAAAATTTTTTAAACAAACAAGTATTTGCTATTTTTTTTTTAAATCTTAGTTGACTCAAGGCTTATTTTTATTACAATATATTAGGTATCTACAATTTACTGTGTTTAATGGATGCACAATTTAGTATCTTCAAGGTCCTCTGTGTCTTGAGGAGCCAAAGTTCCACAGGTATCAAACAGTATGGTTTTGGATCCTCAGCTGTACACAGCCTGATATTTAAAATCCTGTTTGACACATACACACTTTGAAAGTCTAGCCCCTGATTTTTGAAAGCTTCCTTTCTTGAGACTGATACCCAGTTGGTTCAGAGCATTGGCTGTATGAGCTTGTAGCTATCTATTCCCATCTGGGCATTCCTATTGGTGAGGAAAGGAAAATATCTAGGAATAAGGTGTTTGTGGATGGTTGATTGGGTGAAGTTAATAAAAAAACAAAAGCAAGAACAGGGATGGGATGTGGAATCTATTGGGGGATTTATGAAGTGGGATGAACACATTGGAATTTCTGCAGTGACACAACAATGATTTTATGCATCTTATGTAAGAAATGCAGTTGACTTACTGAATTTTTTTTACTTTTTTTTTTTTCCCAAGAAAGAGATGCAAAGAAGCACCTGAAGAATGCAGTATGGTTCTCAGTCTACCCTTTAAATGGAAGATATGGGTTCAACACTCTCTTCAGTCAGGAGAATACACCTAAACCTTTTACTTCACAAGAACATGCCCTCAGCTCTTCTGTGTTGTGTAGTGAAGATTTCTGTTCCTGTTGTAAAACATTGTTTATGGTGACTAAATAAATAGGAATATGTCATTTTCTCAGGTCTATCTCAGTACGACTAAATTAAAGTAATGCTTTAGGCCTAAAAACCATTATAAACACACCCACTTGCAAATTTATAAATGTATTTTATACATCTATGCAGTTATGTTCCTGCAAATCGCACTTACCACTAATGTGTCTGGTAAAACAGGTGTCTTCACCTTCAGGACATAGTGAAACACATGACATATGTCAAGCATTTGCAGACCAAAAAAGAAGAAACTGGTGTGCATATGCCTATGTACTTTCTATGGTGAACAAAAACATGACATGTATGCTTTCAAATCCAGCCAAGTTTCTCTGAGCTGTATTTTATACCCCCATTAATTATATAAGAGAAATGGGAAGATCTGGAACTGAAGCAGTTTTTAAGGACAGAGTCAAATAAATAATTGAATACTGCATTGCTTCAGATAGCTTCCACATTCTTTTGCCCTAAGATATCTCTTTCAAGCTTCAGGGAATTAATAAATTAGACCGCTGATCCATCTATTACACCTGCTTTGGGGGAACACAAAAAAAGGAAAAAGAAGCCCCACAGGGTGGAAACATCTTGTAATTTATTCCCCTCTACTATTGCATGACATGTTCCCAACTGAAAGAAACAGTAAAACGTCTTTTTAAAAACCTGGATTTAAAAGTGTATTTATTTATTTATTTTAGTGGATTACATGAAAATACTAAAATTCATTTCCAAACATTCTCAGAAAACACTTTATATCCATTGGCAAATTGTTTTAAATACATATATATGTTTTAGGTAACACTCATTTTTTAATCTAAGATACTTTTGATGAGTTATGGTAAATCATAAAAATTATAGGAAGTAACAATTTGAAAAATTATGAGGCCATATTCTTGAATTTATGAGAAACAACAAGTCAATCTAAATTTAGTCAAAATTCATGAAATGTGTTTTGTCTGAACTGAACTCACATTCAGGCTGACCAGAGAAAATGCACTTGCCTCTATCCAGTCCTTCAGAAACTGAAGTTCCCTCTCACATCCTGGGGGATTAAAATTAAATTTCCTTCTCTTCTAAGGTGAGGCTGGTTAAGGAGTAGGAGATGAGGCTCTTTTGTAATGTTGGCATCAATTATTTCTGATGAATACCCTCATTTAGGAAAAGCGAGTTCCTAGATGAGAAAAATAGAAGCCCAAGACTGTTCCTCCCCTTCCCTTTACAGTCTCCACAGCCAACAAGCTGTCTTCTTGAGTATTTTCTTCAAACTTGCATGCTGAAAATTCATGGCTTCAAACAAACTTTGTGATGCATATTCCTGTACAAATGTCTAGGTTGCCTTTGCACAGACCCACTCTTCTTCTCCCTAGTTAAGAAAACATAGTGTACTCAAGAAAACACTGCAAAGAACCTGCTATAATCTTTTCCCTCCCTCATAATAAAACCCAACAAAAAATCCTCTTAAACACCACTGTGCAATATGGAGAAAGATCTAAACATTATTAGTAAGTTTCCAAACTGTCTAGCTCCATATTTAGCTGGTTTCTTTCTGCTGTTGTCATTTAATTATAAATGCTGAAGCTTTTAGCAGCACAGAATCAGTTATGTTTGGTCATGAATGATTAAGGGTGCATGAAGTTTTTACCAGCACATTAATCATCAGGTATAGAAAGAAGCATGACACTGGTTAAAAATTCACCACTTTACTGCCCATGGGAAGTGTAAAGTCTTCGCAGACAGTCAGAGATTGCTTACCTTTATGACAGATCAAGTGCTGAGTAAGATGTGTTGAATTTGCATCCCCCTAAACAGTACTTTCAGTTGGTTAATGAGGCTAATTGTCCTTTGGCAGTATGAATGGCAGCAGCAGGAACAACAGCAGTGTCAAAATCAGATTAGGAGTTTGAATTATGCTTTATTTCATGACTGCTCCTGGAACCTAAACCAGACATTGAAGAACAAACTAGTTCAGGGAACTATAGGTATCTTCATACATCCTTGTATTTACCTTCCTAGCTCTGCCCAAATTACCCACATGTGGTCCAGCCAAAATGGTTTTATACAGCAGAACAGGAGCACACTCTGGGCAAAGTGTGGCCCCTCTCTGGTAAAGTTTGAAAATACACTTAGTAAAGGGTTGTGTTTCAATTTTCAAGTATGAGCAACTGTAAGCACCTTTGGGACTTGAGATTTGGGACATTCATCTGAACTGTCTATTACTTTCACACCAAAAGAACTATCACAAATCTCTCAGTAGGAAAGTCTTTTTTCTGGCTTCTGAGGTGCTAATTTTCAGATGAGGACATGTTATGCCTATGTGTCAAGCCTGAAAATAACTTATTGCAAAGGTAGATGATCATAAAAGTTTCTCCAGCAGCCCAGGTTTTGTATTCAAGCCTTCTTTCTCTGTTTAATGGGTGAGAAGAATTTCAGTGTACCTGAACATTTTCTTTAACTCAGGACAGAATAAAAAGCCTTTTAAAGCAAATGTAAAACAGAAAATAGTTGCAAGTGTTTATAATAATCTGTACTTAAACTACATATGTGAACATCCAATCTAACAGACTTCTCTGAAATTCCAGCTCTCAGAAACAGGAATCCTGCTGTCCTCCATTCCCATTACACATCCGTAATAAGCATCTGTTCCTATCAAAACGTTTTGGGATTAACAGATTATTTCTCTATGTGCTCTCTTGGAGTTATCTACATAATCACTTCTTCCCACTTCCCAAATTTATTTACTTCTTTTACTTATTGGAGAAATGGTGTAGATAGCCCTCCCATCCAAAAGAAGTTTGTCCTGCTGTTGTTGTAGATGTAAACACTGGTGTGGTAGAACATTGTTGCTTCCTGTACTTGCCTGACCCACTACAATCCCTTTGATTTATGAATAATTCGTTTTCCAGCCCATGTAAAAATGTCAGAGCAGAAATTTCAATTACTCCATTTACCTTTATAAAATCAGATGCATTTTTATTCTAATTTGGAGAATATCCAATAGATTTGATACTAAAATGAGACAAATATATTTATCCCACTGTATGACCTCATACAGAAATATTGAACCTTTGCACTAACTCTTCTGTGATGGCAGGTGGAGTGCTCTCCCCTGAAACTCTTGTTGGTAAGCACTGTAATAACTTGCAAACTGGAAAATCTAGTAGTGCCATCAGCTAGTGAGGTAAGAGGTACTTGAATAACACAAATATAGCAGTAAGAATTTGAAAAATGTAGAAATCCAGATTAGCAGTTTGCAAGTAGGAAGCAAATCTTAGCACTCCAAAACCTCTGAAAAAGAATAATGTGTATATAAGAAGCCATGTAGATTTTAATGCACCTCTTGTTTGTAACCTCGTTATAGAAACTGTATGTCAAAGATATTTCATTTTCATGTGGAAAATGAAAATGGAAGAGTACAAAAATGATTATGGTTATGACCTGCACCAGCTCTTTTTTTGATAGGCTTACTATTAGATCATCGTGTTTGAGTTTCTTTGTAAAACAGCAGATGAAGTCTGCATGGTAGAGCTCCAGAAAAAAATATTTAGAGAAAAAATGGAAACTCAAGTAAGCAGCAATTATAATCCTAGCTATCTTTACATAAAATGACTGAAGATTCATAAGAATGCATTCATATAGTGTGTTAAAAGATTCTTAACACTACTCCTGATGATTTATGTTCAACAGACGTGACTGTATTTGAAGGATCATTATTATTTTGCTTATTTGGGCAAAGACATTTCTTTGTGCAAGAAAATTAGCTAAAGTATGACTATTAAGCAATTTCTGTACAAATCACTTTCATGTTCTGCCAAAGTAAACACCTAAAGTAATATAATCTAAGGAAGTTTACAATAGCACAAAATAAATATGGTACGTGTACTGATGATGCAAATTAAGGTTATCCAGTAGGAACTGGCTACTTTAGCATAAAAATAAAATCCAACTTCATTTTCTTTTAGCTTCTCTCTGCAGGACCAGTAATGCTTCCTTTAAAGTGAACTTTCAGTATAATAAAGCAATAGCATGATGAATATTCTAAAAGGTCAATACTAATTAACTGCATTAATGTATTTTTCATAGAAACAGGTGTTTGAGGACACACTGATTTTTTTTTCACATATGTACCTGCAAAAGTTCCTTCAGAAAGATTTCTGTGAGAAACAACTTGAAGAAAGGTGGATTACAGGACTTTATGAACACTGCACCATGTTTGGTGTGCACATGTCTATTGTACGTGTGTGCATGTGCGTATATACACATAAATATGTCAACAAAAGTTTGCTCAAATTATTAGTTTTACTGTGTCAACATTTGCAAATAAAACAAATTATATCCCCAGACATGCTACACCAGTACTGAAGGAAGTCAAACGGCTGACTAGATGCTATGAAGTCAGTTTCTGCTCTGACTGGTCCAACTTGCAAACTTCACCTGAACATTTTGTAGGGTTCAGCTACAAAGAAGCTGTTACTACAAATGATCCATCACCTTATCAATTTCCCTCTTAAAAAGATGGGGCTTTCCACATCCAAATAGTCTAGTTGTCTGTGAATGACAAAGAAATTTAGTTCCTGGGCATTTATAAGTGCACTGTGGGTTATCTTTTACATTAGCAATCAGTACACCACAACAGGGGGTTCTGTAGAACAAAGTACTTCCTGTTGAGTTTTTGGAAGCTTTTACTACAGACTCATTCTAGTTTATTCTTGTGGTGCACATGGGAATTGCAGAAAAACATGTGATTAAGTTTCATCCAAAAATCCTTCATTTTCTACACTCCGGCACTGTTTCCATGCTAGCAGCGAAACATTTAATAGTGGAATAGTCAAAAAACCTTCTTCAAATAATATGTTTTGTCCTAGATAAAATGCTAACATAGATGCAACCTGGTGTCAAGATATTACATGCAGTCATTCTTTAATGTGACCTGTCTCAAGGCCCTTAATGGATGCAAGGATCTATGAACATTTCTCTTGATATGAGTCTTACACGTCTCCATGCATGCACCTTTTGCAACTCAGTTTTAAACTCTGTACCACTCGAAAAGGAATTAAGAAATACTATTTGATTATTGAAAAAGCAACTGTCTGTAATTTGCCTCCTTCCTCTTATGGTAAGCTTTATAGAGTGGCTTTGACTATTATTTGTACATACAACCTTGAAAAAAACTTAGTAGTTCGAAAGCTGTGAGACCAAAAAAGGGCCACAAAAATAATCAATATTTTTGCGCATCTCTCATACAAGGAAAGGCTGAGAGAGATGGGACTGATTAGCATGGAGCAGAGAAGGCTCAGGGGGATCTCACCAAAGTTTTTAAATAGCTGAAGGGAGGGTGTAAAGAGGACAACCTCAGGCTTTGCCCAGTGGTGCCCAGGGATGTGACCAGAATCAGTGGGCACAACCTGAAACACAAGAGGTTCTCTCTGAACATCAGGAATGACCTTGTGAGGGTGACCAAGCCCTGGAACATGTTTTGCAGTGAGTTTGTGGAGTCTCCATTCTCAGAGATACTCAAAATTCAACATGAGCAACATGCTGTAGCTGATCCTGGTTTGAGAAATGGGATTGGACTAGTTGATCTCTGGAGGCACCTTAGAACCTCAAACATTCTGTGATTTCCTGAAGAACTTCGGCCTTTTCCCTTTTCCTTCATTCCCATTCTCATGAAAATGGGTGTGAACTTTCCTTCTTCAGCAGAATGAGGCATGTTTTCTGGCTCAGGAAATGATTTTGATTGATAATCCCTATTTGCAGCAATGTAACTCAGGCCTCACAATCTCTGCTGTAGGGGGGCCACTGCTGTGGGTTTATCAGGTATTTTATAGTACTTGACATTTTTCTTAAACTCGCTGGCATCTGCAGTCAGACAATTACACAATCACTGCAGCTTTCTTTGAAGAAAAGATGAATCAATTCAGTTGTATACAAATATTGACACTGTGCATTTTAAATGTTTAAAAAGGAAAATTTTTCTTAATGGTCCAACTCTTAAAAAATTGTACTATTTGACTGGTATTCTCATTCTGGAGACAGAAGCCAAATGCCCAATTTCACCAACACTGGCAAACTGAAGCTGTTAACTCTTCTACTGAGGCCTTAGAAAACTTCAAAGTATATTCTTCTGTACATAAGAAGCACCTAATTTCCATCTTCAAATAAATTTATTTTCAGTAGTGGTCTTTAATCTTTTAGCATGAGATCCCTCGCCTTAGCTAGAAAATCTTTTCCTTGCTTTGTTGCCCTAAGGACAACAACAGTTACTGCTACTCTATAAATACAGTAGCTCAAGGGTTAGAATTACCATAGCATGTTGTGTGTCTGGAAGCCTCTGTTATTTCCTTAACATTTGCAATTAACTAGCAAGTTTAAGGGGTGTTCTTGGAGAAGAAAAACAGCATGCAAACAGACAATATTAATTCTTGCTATACTATGAGGATATATTATAAGCAAGAATGGATTTTGGCTGTGCAACCGAATGATTATTTTAGAGGAGGAAGGGTCACCTAAAAAAAAAAACACACAATGGAAGGAATGAACTATTATTTCAATCAAAGTAATAAATAACTTCCAAAAATATTTATTTTTCTCCCTAGAAGTGACTTTTTTTGGTACTTTTCACTTCTAGCAATAAATGCAAACGAAACCTAAAAGTAACATTACTATAGATTCTTCAGAGACTGAATGAGTTTTCTCTTCAGATGATCACAGTGGGGAGTTTCATATTTTTCAGACATTTAGTTGGCAAAATAACAATCAACTTATTTAGCTCATATATAATATTTAGCACTGTGTTTTAGACTGACTAGTCAATAAAGCCTCCATTCCATAAAAACTGAAGGAACCATTAAAATGATATAAAGAGGAAGCCATGACATAAAAAGGCCTAAAATATTTTTTTTCCCCTTTGAAAGGACTGTATGTCTCTGCATTCTTTAAACAGACAGAACATGAATCACTCTCTAGAAAGCTTCTCTTTATTGGATAAAAATATAAATAATGCCAGTGCCAAATCTTAAGGGAAAAGGAAAGTAAGAGTCACATTCTTCTTCAGAAATACTACCTTTTACCTAATGAAAGCTACTGAATGTAGCAGCTAAATGTCAAAGAACAAAGCCAAAAGGAGAAAAAGAAGATTTACCATTAAAAGCTACACAGAAAAGGAAATTTTCATTACTCATTTGAGCAAAGGTTCTTTACTGTTTTCTTAAATTCTGGTTTTTCTAGAAGAGAGTATTTCAATTTATATATCACTATACTGGTCAATAAATAAGAAAAAGGAGAATATAGTAGAAAAAGGAACAAAATTCAACTGTTCATAGTCATGAAAATAGTTGTTCCATAGTTCCTTTCCATTTTTAATACAGAATAAGAAAAAGAAGGAAGACAATGTCATTTATTAAAATCACAACATTGCTGAGTCAGTTCAAGACATAAGTTGGAAGCTCCTGAATAGAAAATTTACACTTGACTTCAGAGTACATAGCATAGCCATGTCTAGTTCATTTTTGTGTGCTGATGGTGTCCTGAATAATTTCCTCTTATATATATTGACCAGCTTCTCTCTTTAGACATCTCTTCATCTGTATGCAATTGTACGGGATTTACAGTGATTTTTCCATCTGCTTCAGAATGAAAACTTCAAGTCCTAAGGAAAAATTGCTGGTTGTTTCAAGTTTCATAGACCACAAACTAGCAACCCCATAACCAGTCTTTGCCCAAAGCAGCACAGAACAGTAGCAATGGGAACACTGATAAATTTGAGAGGGAGATCTGTAAAGAGCACTTCAAGACCGTGCCATTTTTTAATCTATCAAATTCAGAAGTGTTAAATTCAACTACAGTTTTAAAAATAAAACCATAAAATACAAAAGTGTTGCAGTGTTCAACCTCATACCCTTGCTTCATAATATGTAGCCAAAATTATAAAAGTCTGAACAACAGTGTAATTTTGCTGTTCATCTTTTCAGGTATATTTCTACAGGAAACCAAGTTGAGGTTGTTGGTTTTTTTGTTTTGTTTTGGTTTGTTTTGGTTTTTTTTTTGTTTTGTTTTGTTTTTTTTTTTTTTTTTTTTTTTTAATTTAATTTTTTTTTTTTTTTAGAATTAAGTTAGTGATCTTTAAGGCTGAGTTGATTCTTACTCATATTTTTTCAAAAGACATTTTCTCTAAAACTCCCACTGGTTTTCAGAATCTTTCTGCTCTAGTCATCATTTCTGATATGTCAGTTTTTCCAGGAATATTAGTAGAAAATTATGAATTTTCTCTGGTTTGGGTTCTATCTGGAGTGCATCAAACTTTCTCCAACACAGGAAACACATGAACATGTTGGAGCAAGTCCAAAGGAGGATCACAAAGACAGAGGGCTGAAGCACCTCTCCTATGAAGACAAATATAGAGTTGGAGCTGTTTAGCCATGGGAAGAGAAGACTCCGGGGAGACTTATTTTAGTGGCCTTCCAAGTACTCTAAGGGGTCTACAGGAAAGCTGGAGAGGGACTTTTTACAGGACATGGAATGATAGGACAGTGGAGAATGGCTTTAAGATGAAAGAGGGGTTCAGATTACATATTAAGCAGAAATTCTTTACTGTGAGGCTGGTGAGGCACTGAAACAGGCATCTCAGAGAAGTTGTGGATGCCTTGTTGCAGCGTACGGGTACTTGAACTCTCAATATGAGTGGTGATCAAGTATCGGTTTATTGATTGACACATTACATTCTTATATGGCATATAATGAGCTAATACATATTCTGTAACCTAAGCATTTATTGGACGCTTTCTTTAAGGGAAAACCACACCTTCTCTCATGCCTTTCTAACCACAACATTCTGTTATCATGTTCAGCTGCAGCTACTCAAGCTGTTTCCCAAACTCCCTGAGATCCACCTGCAGCAATGTCCGTGTAACCCTTTAATAGCCAAACTAAAATTCAGTCCCCACAATGCCTCATACCTGTAAGTGTTGAGTCCCAGTTTGGATGGGGTTTTGAGCAACCTGGTCCAGCAGAAGGTGCCCCTGCCCACAGCAGGGAGGTTGGGACCAGGTGATCTTCAAGGCCCCTTCCAAACCATTCTGTGATTCCATGAAAAAATCTTGGGTTTAGGTGCTGAATGCAACAGCCACACTAATCATGATCTTTGGCCTGAATGTAAATGCTGAGATCTTGAAAATATGCTGAATATATTAGATAAAAGGCTAAAAATAAACACACACACACAAAAATCCTCTAAGATAAAAAGAACTCCATACTTGAAGTCACTCAGAGCAATAAAGCTGAGGAAATGTAAACTTTAGGTGATTTTTCTCTTTGATGCATTCTACAGTGTTTGAGTTTTGCTATTAACAATAGATAACTTTTTTTAAAATATCTAGTAGTGCCCCGTGAATTGCTTCAGAATCTGTACTTTTGTCCTGAAAGGAAGACTCAGCAATTTGATGTAAATCCTAGGTATACTGCAGTCACAAACAGTTTTGTGTTGGCCAGGAATCCTGAATCTTTAGCGACTGCATCTGGAAAAGTAAAGGTACCATGTCACTTAAGTGACAATTTTGAGAAATGAAGAAAAAAACCCAAAAATATGTAATGCATTAATAGTTATCAGAGCTTATAGGCCACAGAAACAATTATTTTGACTAAAGACACAGCAAATCTGTAAATTCAGAAGTTTGTGATGGGATGCCCAGCAAATGGAAAAACAGAAAACATCTTACCACCCTTAAGCGTGTTACAGGCATTTTACCACTTGTAATTTCACCTTGAATTTTTAAAAAGAAAACCTGTATTTCTGAGGCATAGTGAAGGATATTTGCTGCTTAGTATAACTGAGTCATATTTATGTGCCCTCCAGACACAGCATGTTTACCTGTTTCCTAGATTTGCAAGTCATCACAACTGAAATCAAGAATGAGGCTGCGTTTGTCCAGTTGAAACATACTCCCCTGTCAAAATGAGGATGTCTTGAGAGACAGCAATCATTCATGACACTGTTCACATCTTTCATTTCTAGGATCTATCTAATCATGCCTTCCAAGTAGAGCATCATGACTGACAGGGTTGAGAACTTCCCCAGGTGAGCAGACAAATAACCTCAGTAAGATGTTAGCAAAAAAACATTAAAAATGCCTCTTCCAGTTAAAACATGAATTTCAAATGTCTTCTCAGTTCATCTGGAACATTCAGGATAGTGTGAAAGGTCTGACATATATCATGAAAGATATTTTTACTGCTGAGATCCAGGAGACTGCCAAGTTTGTGTATCCAATAGCTCCCTTTTGTCGTTACACTTTCCTTTGGCAACAAAGCATCATTAAGACTACGTGTGATCTATTCTTGCCGCTCTTCCAGGATGGCTAAATGATGGTTGTTTACAGGCATCCATAGTGCTTTCTGATGCTTCAAGAAATAAAGTAGAAAAACAGCATGTGGTGAACCTTTCAGCTCTTGTGAGTTACATTTGACAACACTTCAGGCATCTTAGAATTGTCCTTCAAGGAAAAAATATCGGGGAAAAAATAAAAACAAATTTATGGACACTCATATTTTTTTTTGTATACCACACTGCATGCAATCTTCATATCTTTCAGCCTTGTCCTGTCATTCTGAATATTTTTATTTCACTATTAATATTATACAGAACCATTCTGTGACATTTTTTGCCGACATGATATTCATCTAATGGTACTATCTTACTGTAGTGTATTTAATAAAATATCAGTCTTTATATAATAAAAACTTCTGATACTTTATTGTTATGTAAAGTCTTTGTCTATATGAATAGATTTAAGGTTAGAAGGATTACTAGACCTGTTATTTTTTATTTTACTCATAGAAATAAGAAGAAATAAAATCTTTTTTTGTCAGTAGTAACTCTTTCTTTTCTTTAACCATGTCCATGAATACAACAATATGAATGAATACACCAATATGTATGATGATGGGTATCACATATTGATGTATACTGTGTAATTCTGGAGTTCTTAAAGAACTGTGCTGTTTAATCTTCCTCTTGTTTGATGGTTTCTCTGTAATTGAGGTGCGTTCTAAAATGACTGCAAATAGACCATACATTCCTGACTTTCTGTAATATCTGCAGTTGCATTAATTATCATCCAGTTCTGTATCTTAGACCCTTTGCATTTCCTATGAAGTTTTCTGTATATAAGTTCACAAATTATTTAAATTTGAAGACCTTTAACATAGGCTTTTTCTGATTAATTTCTATTTTTTTGTCTGATTCTCTTTCATAAACTGTCTTTAAGGGGAAAAGTGGCCAAGGCATTTGGAGATTAAAGATGTGAATATTCTGGTTTGAGATAAAGTTCTAAAACATTTCTATTTTTATATGCAACTCTTTCTAGCTGCTCTTCCTCATACATGTTTTAAGTTACTGTTGTGAAGTCAAGTCAACTACATACCAGTAGAAAGGGTATGAACAAATACTCGAGTCCATGAAGAACTTGGAGGTCTTAGTTATTTCATATTTAATTCGTAGGGAAGATATGCATATCTGGTGCATAGCATTTTTGCAGAATTTACAGGATGCTGGAATTTGCATATGCAAAACTCTAACAAATCAGTGGAGGAAAGTGATATACAAAAGGATAATTGAGGAACAGCTCATAGTACACAAAACTTTTTCTCATAACAGAGCCGATGTTTTCTGTCAAATTTTAACTCATAATGGATACAAATTTGCACACAGTTCCAGATGGTTAAGAACAGATTTGAGAGGAAGAGTGAAAAAATATAACTGTATAGTTTGTAGTCCAAGACATAGCTCTCAATTGTATTCAAATCTAGCCATGATGATGTAAGATTATGCACAGTGCATTATAAAGAGTCTACTTGCTTCTTAGTCAAGTTTTACAACCTGTGCTAATCTCTTCATTGCCAAGTACAAAATTAAGACGACCCAATAGTTTCAGAATAGATCATCATGTATGGTCTTTAACATTAACCTAAAATCCCACTTCTAATAGAAAATTTAACAATAGAAGTACACAGGAATAGAATTTTTTTTTCTCTCTAAAGAGAAAAAAAAATAAATATGAGGCATATAGAATTACCATTTAGCAAGACAGGCCATTTCTAAAGAAATGTTTTTCTTATTACATTCTGGACAAAGAAAGTTATCAAAAACAAAACAAAACAAAACAAAACAAAACAAAAAAACTGACAGACCATCTTGGAGATCTGAGACTATCTATTTATGTAATTTTTAGGGAAATATAATGAAATAAATATCCACTGGCTGATCTGAAAGAAAAAGAAATCAGTTTGTCTAATACTATGAAGAGTACAGAGCTGCTGTGGACTCATATGTTTTAATACTCTTCTGTAGTGACTCTAACGTGTCAGTAACCTAGAGGAGCTAGACTACGTAAGTGTGTAGTAGACCTCTCATTACACAAATGAGATAAGAGAAAAACCCGTAAAGCAGCAGTAAACATTAATACTTTTGATTTACACTGTGTCCTGAAGACATTAGGGACAAACACACACATGATGAACTCCTAAAGCAGGTCTCTACACTTAAGATTTCTTATAATATTTATGACATTTCTTAAAAGGAAGAAAAAATATTCTTAGCAAATTTAATAATTTACATTCACATAATAATTCCCATAATTTAAATATTGCTTCCTTAGCAATACAAGTTTGAACTTTTTCTGTATGACATTAGTTGGCCCATTTTTTGATACTCAGGAGAAACTAATTGCTATATAAAGCCTGATTTCCAAGATTTGAAAAAAAAAAAAAAAAAAGCAGAAACTGCATATTCTGGATCAATTTTCAGAGTCATTTGGGGTTCTTTGATATTTCTGTTAGTGACTGGAGGAATCAAAATTCCTCCTGAATTATGATGTTGAGACAGAACATCTCTCTCTTTCAGGTGCTGTGTTAGCAGAAGAATAGAAACAATATTACTGTTCATGTTTAAAACTAAAGCTCATCGGGACGAAATATCTAAAACAGCTACAGTCACTATAGACCTAAATTAGGGAACTTGATCATACATCACTGTAGGAGTTGAAAACAGCTTGGTTTCAAGAAGCCTGTCTGGAAAGTCAAAGAGACCTTGGGAAAATGTGGGAAGATACCAAGCCTGATCAATCAAGTCTGGAGACATATGCTGCCTCAGTATCTCCAAGACGCCTGCATTTGACAAGATTTGTGGGCTTCTGTGTACTCCCTAAGCCGGATGAGACTTTACCTTATCTATGCTTTTGTATTTTCTGTCTCGTGTTCATTACATATAAATTAGCCTTATATTCCTGAATTCCCTCCATAGCAACCATAATGTATTCTCTAAGTTGTAATATCTCCTCCCATGTTTAGCATAAAACCAGCCCCTGAGATGAATATTTACTCAATGAACCTATATATTGTATGCTGTAATTTCAATAAATGTTCCTGTTTGCCCATCCACAAACGGGGACCGTGCCCGACCACTACACATCACTGTGTCCAGCACCAAGAAATCTCAGTCCTTTTCAGAGCATGTGTCTGTTCAATGCTTCTGTAATTTACCTACCTTACAACATTCTTAGTTTACCCAAGTATGATATAACTGCACTCCCTTATCTGCTTAACTTTTGAAACAATGCATACTTACTGTGGGGGAAATTGTGTTTATAAAACCAACACAAACAATACAAAAAAAAACAAAAAAAACCAAAAAAAAACACAAATTAACCAGCTGTATCTCTGACTCAGGTAGAAAGTCTGACCACACATCTGCTCCTGGAAAAAACTAATGCAATGTGTGTTAAAATAATGCCATCACTGGTGCAATTCAACTCCAGCTTGCAGATTCTAGTGCTGGATTCATCTACCTAAATATAGGCATGTAGTCCCATTTGAGAGACCATGGAGCACCTGAGCCAGCAACAAATATGACAGAGGTGCAATGTGAGCATTAAGACTTTCTGGACTGGCTGCTGGAGGCCAGCTTTGATGTCCCAGGAAACCAAAAAGTCATTAGACTGTTGGCGTAGTTGCCTGGCTGACCAATATACTCGCAGGAGACTGGAGACCTATTTGGATTATGCCAAAGTAGATAACTCTAAACAGGTAACTACAATCTGTCTCTGAATCCCATTTCTAGTACAGGAAAATAACATGCCTGAAAACTAGAATTCTATGTGGATGTTATATTTTTTCTGATTTGTTGTAAATGTACAGTGCTGCTCAGTGGTATTTGTTTTATCAATACAGCATGCAGAAATAATATTTTGGTACAGTTTATGTACATAATCCTATATATTTTCTAAAGTCTAGATATGTACTTGACATGTATCATGGACATAACAACACCAAGGACAATTATAATTGTGGATCTATGATGGTAGCTTGAAGTAGATAGTGGTTTCAACCAACAATAATAGTATGACTTCAAAAGACAATGGTGGTAAGACAAGCCTGCAAACTAATGTTCTCATATCTGAGATTCACATCTTCACTTACATACTTGGAAAACATGTCTTTCATACTGATCTCTACTGCTGATATATATTATTATTAAAATGTTTGAAAAATTAAAAAAAATAATTTTTTTCAGAAGTAAATTTAGTTCTAAAAATTTAAGTAAAAAAGAAGAAGAGGCAACATTTTCAAAAGAGGCACATAACACTGGTTTATGTTTCGTGTCTTGTTATGGAGAAAGTACTTAGTTCTTTGTTATTGCTTATTTTCAGTATAGAACTGGACATAGTTATCCACTAGAATTTTTGGGTCTCACAAAGACAAAGGTAAAAATTGTCTGTTAATTTCCAGTGTGCACAAGAACACTGTGTCATTTTACTTATGATATTTCCCTTTTGGAAAACAAACCCTAGACATTTACTAAGTCCAGCATGCTGTGAGATATTTACTGTAGCATTTAAGATATCTTACACACGTATATTTTATACATATGTCTATGTATACATTTTGAATATACTAGAATATGTACACATTTTTATACAAATACCTAAGTATTATAACTTGCTTTTCCAGTAGTCATTTTGTATAAGTTAAAAAAGCTTGAATTATTGGTTTGAATGGAGTAAGAAAAGAAAAAAAAATTAGCAATTGAAAAGTACTGTTCACTGTTGTCATAAAAAGTTCAATGAACAAAGTATTTGTTCCACTGTTACAGCATGTAAGATAATTTCATTTGATGTATGAATCACTGAGGCATACAAAATATCGAAGGATGATATTTTCAAGGAACTTATTGCAGTGGTAGTTCTGTAACAATATTACAAGGCAAGAGGGCTTCATAAAGTAATATGCTGAGGTGGCATTTTTGTGTCAAGGCATTTTAATGCAATTATGTTTGTTTAACTGCTGTGATGTCTTTACAACCAGGCTGTATGTTAGAATACTTCTTAATACCTCTTGATTTCATACTTATATTTTTCCTGATCAGTCAGTTGTAGTGATGAAACATATCACCTTTGACTTAATGGGTCTTACTTCTTAATTTAGGAAAGCATGTGTGATTTTATATATATATACATATATAAATATTTTAAAAGTGTGTGGGGAAAATATGTATAAAGATTAAATTCTGATACCATATTGCTTCTTTTTCTTTTTGATGAACAACATGTACTTTCAGAAGGTGACCCACCAATCCACTGTAACATGAAAGGAAACCCAGGCCTTTCAAGAATTTTTCATTCTTTTCAAGGGTTTGCTTGTTGTGTATCTAGTTATGCTATCACCTTCTGACTTATAAAAGTCATCTGATAATCAGTATTACACATTTAATAGTATCCAATATGTAGCACATTTCTTTATTGTGTAGCTGAATTACAGCTGCTGATACAGCTTCAGTCACAATTTGTCATGAACGTGGCCAAAACCTCTCAAAAGTCTTTGCTTTTTAATAAACTGCCAAATTTAGACAATGCTCATAATAGTCCACAGGGATAGATGCTCTATCTTACTCATCCTCCAAAATAAAATAGAAGCCTGCTTATATAAGAGATGTAAGAAATACAAAGGTGTTGAACATCTGGACTTGGGGACTGACCATTAGGCTAGTGCAGAAAGAAAACAGTGACTCAGAATCCAGCTCTGCATCAGAAATACTCTAAGTCCCAAAACCTAGTATGAGGCCATCAACTGAATAATTTGTCTCACCTAGATCACTTTACATGGACAAAAACGACAAAACATGTTATTAGTTTTCAAAGATCTATGCTGCAGGAAAAAATACCAAAATTCTCCAAAACCACTACAAGATGTATGGAACCTACAAAACAAATTTGATGAATAGTTATGTTCAGACAATATGAAGCCACAAATCACCTTCGGTCTTTTCAACTCTCTTGGTTATACATAACAGTAATTATTTTGTGATCTAATTGGATATTCACAGACATGTTTTTCATTTAATAAGTAAACAACAGTGAGTTTGCAGAACAGGAACACTTTTAACTGTTATCAACACATTTAGCCTTTCTCATTGAAAGTCAGTTACTTACAGAGCTACTTTGTCACTAAGTCAATCCTTCCACTAGTGAAATTTTTGCCCCTCTATTGTGCATTTTATGATTGCAAAAAGTTTGAAAATAAAGCAAAACCATTTGCAGAATATGAGCTTTGTGACTTTTTTCAATTGACTTTGTCTTAGAATTACTAAAACTCCTTAAATATACTGTGAGCACAACAGAAAATTCTACAATTATTCTGATTTATTGTCTGTCTTTCTAGAAACATTCTTCAAGATCATATTTGCCTTTATCAGTTTACAAGCATCAGTGGAGACTGTCTGATTAGCTTTTATCACAAACTCTTTTCCACTCCATTATGATGCTAGTGTGCTTTTTTCCGAAAACAATCACTATTATTCATGTAGATGACCCCTAATTTCATTATCTTGCAATTTATGTATTAAACAGACTATGTAATTTTCTATAATTATAGCAAATTTGGTTTTAGTTGGTGAGGTGTGTTCATACGGTTTTGTTATAATTTCATTTTCAGATTAATGTTTTTGGGTTATATGAACTTCTGATGAGTTCCTAATTAAAACCTTTTCAGGTAAAATATGCTTCATTACACTTACAGCAAACACATTAATCCATCAGGATTACTGGAGACTCCAATGTTCCTGGACGACTGACAATTTGTTTAGAGCATTTTTTAAAGTATTAATACGGAACATTACAAATGAGGTTAACAATGTTAATATGTACAATATACAATATACAATGTACAATGAACAATATGCCATAAGCTAAGGAATTGATTATATGAGTTGAAACAATTTTCAGGTGTTACTGTTATAACTGTTTTGATCAAACAAAAGATTGTTTCCATCTGGGCAGTTGATGTATACTGATCACCGATAAAAAAAGTATGCTGGTTGAGCTGGCAGAATTAATAACAAGGTTTATTTTAAGCATAGCTACTACTAATTCTCTGAAAAAAAAAAAAAAAGGGAACGGAGCACTATTGCTCTGGTAAAGCATGGCACTACTTTCCAATTATTTATGACAGTGGTTGATGGTTTTGTCTTTGAGCAATATGCAGCCTTGGGAGACAGAAAAGAGTTGGGTGGCTTTGGGCCGAAGGGACTCAAACCATTTCTAACCCACACAACTACCCCCCATCCATTTCCATTCTTCTTATGGGGGATTAGTGAGGAACCAAACACTCACCCAGTTAATAACAGGAAGCTGCAAGCAAAATAATGGAAATCTGAGGCCTGGAATCGTGTCCTGGAGACTCCTCAATAACACACAGGTCCCTCAGAGGTCTCTGCAGGACCAGACACCTTTCCAGCACTCTGGAGGTCCCACCAGGACAGCAGAGACATTGGCACATGGAGACAGTCTGGTGTGCTGGCTGCTGCAAGGTGCAACTCTCTCTCTTACTCGCTGTTATGTTTTCACATTGACCAGGGCAGTAATTAGTTGCTGTAGGATTCGAAAATAGCTTGGTTCAAGAATGCTGACTGGAAAGTCAAAGAGGCCTTGGGAAAGTGTACTAGGAGTATACCAAGCCTGATTAAACTCAACCTTAAGTCTGCTGACATCCACTGCCTCAGTATCTCCAAGCTGCCTGCAGCTTACAAGATTTGTCAGGCTTCTGTGCACTCCCTAGGCCAGATGGACTTTCAAGTATAAAGTACCTTTGTTTCTACTGACCTCACATTCCTGACTGCCCTCCGTAGCAACCATAATGTAATCTTCTAGTTGTAATATCTCCTCCCATATTTAGCATAAAACCAGCCCCTGAAATGAATATTTACTCGTTGAACCTATATATTGTATTTTGTAACTTCAATAAATGTTCCTGTTTGTCCCTCCACACAAATGAGGACTGTGCTCGACCGCTACAAGCTGCTCTCGCAGAAGTACGAGAAGCGTTAATGGACAATTTAAGTAAAGTTACTCTGATGCCATTCAGCACAGCACAGAAGGGCGGGCACCGCCCCGGGCTCTGCAGGGCTGTCTGCAGTGACCCGGGAGACACTCTAGGCTGGTGAGAGACACCATAGGGAACCCTCAGGCCGTGAGTGACAGCAACAGCATGGGGAAATGGTTATATTTCCCCTGCCTAGATACCCTACTGGCCGATTGGCACCCTGGAGGGTCTGCCTGCAGCCGGGCTGACCACTGCCCAACCAGAGCAGGGGATATCAGACCATGCCCGGGGGTGCCTACAGACCAGCTAGTCCGTCTCAGCTCACCCAAGGTTACAGCCTGACTGCTGGTCCCACTCCTCGTCCTGCCTGCCTCTCCTCACCATCATCTCTTTGCCCAGCCTGCCTCTCCTCATCCTGCATTGGTTCCAGTACATGTTTTCCGTCCAAATTCTTCCCACTGGTGGCGGTAATTCTTTCCCTTTACTTCTCTCTCCCTCTCCTCCCGCCTTCTCTCATTTTAATTATTTTCTCAATAAAGGCAGTATCTGTCTGAGACCCAACATAAGCAGTTGGGTGCCTGAGTCTCACCTTCTGAGCAATGAATTAAAAGAACCTGGTTACAAACCGGATTGTAATGGCTGCCCTAGGATGTTTGCAAACCTACCCACCAAGCTTGACTTATAGATTGGAAAGCAGGGAAGAAGTCTGCAACTTTGCTTCTGAAGCAGAGACAAAGCTGCCAACCAAACAATGAAAACCTCTTCACTGAGTGAAGCTTACAAGAGAAGCAGCACTGAATGCAAGAACATCATCCAACACATCACATACTCAGACATGTAATTTTTACAGTATCCCTGCCTTTTTTTCCTTTAAACTATATATAACAGTTACGCTATTTAAAAATTCATAGGTTAACTTAATGCCATTAATAATTTGAGCTTGTGAGACAATTGGTGTTTCCTTATCACTGGTAACCTTCTTTGGTTGTTACCAACCTCTCTACTGGCATCAACTGGTACCATCTGCCATGAAAACACATCACAGCATCTAGCAACTACTTGGAATAGGCAGGAAAGTCCACAGAGCAGTTGCAACCTCATTTATTCCAGGAAAAAAAGTGGAAAGGAGTACAACATGCAAGCAGCAGGCTACTTTTGTCCTCCTATTAAAATATATATTGCTCTCACTATCTGAATAATAAGTCATCAATTTTTTTGTACCTTTGGATTTGTTAATATGTTAAAAAATAATAATGGAGATAAATATCTTTAATTTTCTACTTCATTTTGCCTTCAGAATACTCAGGCAACCTCCACCTTTCTTCTTGACACACAGTAAACTGAATACAAAACTTGAGCAAGGGAACCCTATAAACAACTAGAAAGACTACAGGAACTTAAAAATGGCACAGATGCACCGTCTTTGAACAGTGAAATTGCATCCAGGTTCACCAGCCTAACCCTCAAATTCACCAATACTCTACCAACTGCACTTCCAGATTAGAAACAAACTTTAATTTGGAATGATGCACTGAAACCTCTGCCAGAAATATATACTTCCATTGGCTAATTTGTTCCTTGTATTCCACAACTGAAATTTATCCATCTGATAATTATTTTCTGCATATTTAGGGACCTCCTCTTTCCACCTGTGTTTTTACAACACCAATTAAAATTGGATCATAATGCTCAGTTCATGCTATTAAACATTATGAAAATAGAGATGAAAATTTATTACATTAAATAGTTTAAGAGAAGAAGGTCAAGTTTCCCTATAGGTTTCCAAGTAAGAAAAAAGGTTTCTTGGACTCCTGTGGGTAACAGTTTCCAGAAAAAAAATATTTTTTAATAAACATTTGAACAAACACTTGCTGAACAAGGAAAGAAAACCTCACTAACTACTTTAAAAAACACTAATTGCATTTTCACCTAAAATATTCAAACTGCAAGGATTTAAGAGAGATGACAACTCCAAAGTAAAGGAAGAAGGGAATAGGTGAAGCTTAAAGTATTGGTCCTGTGAGATCTTTTGCAGCCCAATAGAGAACTTTCTTCTTCAGAGCCTTCATGAAGCAGTTTGAACATCACAACACACCAACAGAGGATTTAACAAGATATCAGAACAAGTGGCCATTTCACATACACTAATTTCTATGCAGTTTTTCAGAAGGCATTTTCTAAACTCATCAGAATTGCAGTAATGGAAGATGCAGAAGCAGGGTCTGAATATGAGGGGGTTTATTGAACATTACTAAAGCTGGTAATTTATGATACTTGCCCTTGGATATAAAATGTCTACCTAGCCTTTCCTCCTCTGATGTCAGAGAAAAACTATCTGGATGGATTTTAAATTGTATTACTAAAAATAAAGTAAAATAGAACCATGAAAACAACCTTAGACAAATTGCTTCAATGACCAGTTAAAGTTGACAGCATAGCAAATGGTCTATAGCGAGATTTGGTTCTCTGCCCCACTGCCTGACAGCATCTTTCTTGCATACTCTGTCTTCTACTTTTCAAATGTACATTTTTGATATTTATGGGAAAAAATACTAAAAATTTAAAAATACAGTTTCTCCTACACTGTCAGGTTGCTTGCAAAGAGCCTTCCTGGCCTACACTCACAATATTATTCTCAGAAACCAGTTTTTCTACTTTTTTAATGTTTTCTTGTAAATAAATGCATTTAATAGTATTAACATTGCATGATAATCTCTTGCTCTTTACACAGCCATGTTTTCCTTTTAAATACAGAAACAAATGACTACATCAAAAGTACAGTAATTTATTATGTTGGTAAGTCTTCAATATAATTGTATTAATTTATCTGAACATTTACATTAACTAAAGTGAGCTACAGCTACATCCTCTTAATATTAAAAGCAAAGCAGTGGCTCATTTTGTGAGGCAGCAAATTAAAGTTCGTTCCCGTCCTTCTCGGTTCACGTTTTTCAGAGCAGGTACTCTCCCTGACAGTCACTCTGTGTTTACTGCTATGTTCCAGAAACTACACATCTACCTTTGCCTTACTGTCTCCTAGATCCATGGCTAATTGTATCTATTTATCTTGTCATCTGTTGCAATCATCTTCTACCTTTTAGTTTCTAGTGAAGCAACTTTCTCAGAAATCTTCATCGCATGAAACATGGCTTTAGAATTCTAATATGAAAGTTTCTTTTTCTCTTTTTCCTCCATTTTTTTCCACAGCTCCCATAGCTACATTTGATCAGGTTTTCCAAAAGCAAGACTGTATATATTTGTTGTGAACATATGAAATACTTATTAGTATCACAATCTTTTTAAAATGTTTGTACCATGACGATATGGATTACTTTACACTTAGATCATGACTTCTTGAACTCTTAAGAATACTTTAGAGCACTTAAGTGGGAAGACTGCTATGGTTATTTTATTGGTACTGCAGTGGCAAGTATAAAAACATATCTAGATGCCTAACTAATAAAGAAAACTCTGAATAAAATTATTTCACCAATCTCCCTGAAGTGAGCTGCATGTGTCCTCTACTGAAAAAAATACAAAATAATTATATCCTCAATAAGACACTTGATTTTCATGTGTGCTGTACACCCATTATATTCCCATAGTGTAATGAAAAATAATAATTACTCAGGGTATTTGAGAATTCATGAATATAAGGTACTTTGCCTTATCCCATTTTCATCTTAAATTTCTTTTGGGATGGCTTAAAAAAGTCTTTCCAAAGGTCTATGATTGCAAGCTAGCCTTTTCTGTAAACTTATTTCTGTTTTCCATTTTAATCAATACTGATCATTATGTAAAACTACAAGTATTATTTAAATCTACAACTGCTACCACAATGAATATACATAAGTTTCTTAGCAAATATTTTGAGTCAAAGAATGTCCTTTATTTTTCACTTTGTAACTGAAACACTTGATTGAAAACAAAAG
Source organism: Formicarius rufipectus (assembly GCA_013399695.1). NCBI lineage: Eukaryota > Metazoa > Chordata > Aves > Passeriformes > Formicariidae > Formicarius > Formicarius rufipectus. The sequence goes on along the minus strand of VXAU01002734.1, from coordinate 222,414 downwards.
ACATAGACGTCTTTCTTGAAATTCAATAGCAATAATAAGATTGTTAGTTATTCCATATTCTGTAAAATTTCTGTCCCTTTAGCTCTCGTCTCCTAAAAAACTCTCCTTTCCTCTATCTCCCACAAATGTGGATTTTTAGTTCCATAGCCCAGAGTCATTACTGACCAATTGTTGCTTTCCCAGCTTCTATTCCTCATTTAAGTCCCCATGGACATTCTTTGATTAATTTAAACACTCCTCTGTTCCCAGTGAAAATTGAGAAATACAGCTTCAGAATTCTGTACAGCTTTTTTAGTGTAGCCCTCAGGTTTGCCCTTCTTCCTAAATAAAAACTGTGCTATCTTCCTCTTGATGATGTAGATAAGCATGTCCCACTTAAAGCCCACAAAAAACAAACACAGGTAACACAGGGCACTTTCATCTGGAGAATCAAAAGACACAGAAACCTTTGGGTCTGTGGAGCACAGCAACATAAAACACTCTATTTCACCCTATAAGTTGTTTCCAGTAATGGCCAAAACCAAAGAATATGACTAAGGGAAGCACATAGGAAGACACTCATAACACTCAGTCCTTGTGTTTCTGCAGCATACAGGTTTCCCAGTTCAGGGATGACACCTCTGCATTTAGGAACTCTTGATGGCATTTATTTCATTAACTTTTGGGATAGCACCTCACACTCCTGCACCACACTGCACAGTCATGGTATTCCTAATGGCCCATGGCAAACAGTTTTACAGTTTACAAAGTAATCCATAAAGAGCCATCTCTTTCTTGATTTATGTTGATGTTTTATTTGAATTTATTTTTTTTAGTAATTTACTTCCACTGAGGTCCCTTTTGTCAGTGAACCTAATGGCGTCTCCCTTTCCCAGAATTGAAGGATGGGTGATTGGGATGTAAGTATAGCTCTCTTGATCTGTGCACTGCACTCCTCAGGCCCCATCCCAAGACAGGCAGGGCAACACTGACTATCCTGCTAAGAAAATATCATGTTACAATTAGGCCTTCACTTTATTTCAGGGACTTTGAAAAACACCTATATGAAAGTCATTGCATCTACGGACACAGGTCCCAGTGCACAGATGCTACTTCTGCAGCAGTGACACAGTACTCTGGTCACACTCAGTGGGCACACAAAGGCTCCCTGTATCACTTGGCTGCAGAACAGAGATCTCTTCCTGACACAGAGAGCTAGAGAAATGGGAAAGATGGCTAAAGGGCAAGTCAGAGAAAATAAAGACAGACTGATAAAGGTTTCTCTTTTACCAATCCTGTTGAACTTCTGTGCCCTCCCTCATCATTTTACAGAGCTATTTTTTGGACAAGGAACCCCATTAATTTCAAACTTTGACACAAAATCATTAAAAAAAATGCATTGGCTTCTTTGCTTTTGGTATTTTCGTTCACATTACACCTTCTGAAATTGCATCATGCAAATGCAACTTTTTGCATTAAGTGATTAAATTCTTTTCCCTTAATTATTTTCAAAAGAATGACCTCCTTATCATTTAAGACAGCTTTAAATACAATCTGTAAATATGCATGAAGACAGTCTTGTGAGATTCCACATTTGGGTAGACCCAAATACTTTTTGAAGAAGTCATGATGCTTCCTCTGGCAAATGTACAGCTGATTATAAATTTATTGCACCAGACACATAACTTACATGATACAAACTATTCTTCAGTGTATTTACATGGCTGCTTCTTAAATTATGAGATCCATTTCTCTCCACCCATCTGAAAATAAAACAGGAGCTATTTTCAGCTCTTGTAAAAATTATCATCTAAAACACCATCTTTTTCAGTTTTATCTTCTTATTTGTGAAAGCATCATCAGCGTAAAGCACAAAAAAATCACTTGCTTTAGTATATGAAAATCTTTTCTTAAGTGATCATTTGTACTTTTTGGACAAACCAGTCCATAATCTGTATTCCCTTTGAAGAGTTTCTCTTCAGTGGATATTCAAATTCCCCTCTCATTCAGCATTTTCTTGGTTTTCATGGATAATAAACCACAGAGATCAAGTGACTCTGAAGGAGACACTGTTCTTTGACCATTCAGGGTGTATCACCTATGCTTTGGATTGTGATGACATTGCAGATAGAACCTCTAGATCTGTCTTTGCTTCACGATGCCTATGCTTTGACCCACACACCTCATATTTCATTTAGAAATATTCTTCAAGTAGGAAAAAAATAAAAGTACTATTTCAATATTATTTCAGTTTATTAATCACTATGTAACAGTTTGATAATTCTTTCTTTTAATACTCTGTCTTAAAAGATATCAGCACTGACTGACACTAAACAAGAACACAATATATGAAACAGCAATGTAACAAAAGCATTTTTCCTGCTACTTTTTCAGTATACAAATATGCAGATTCTTCTCCAGCTAAGATAATGCAACCTGATAATGCAACATGATTTAACAGTCAGCCTTGTTGATATTTCAGAGTCAACAACATCACATGCACCCTTTCTAATTTTTTTATCAGTCTGAAATGATTTATTTTTCTTTGTAATCTTATATCTTTCTGATATAGACAAATTTCATCTGTGGTATTTTAAAAAAAAATCAAGAAAACTGCTAAAAACAAATATTATTTGTTCAGTGTCTGGGGTTCACTTAAATAACAACAAAATATCTTCTCATTATAAATTGTGATGTAAACATGCAGACTTCTAAACTCATTTAAAAATACAGACTTTTTTTTAACCTTCATCTAGCATATGTAAATTATATGACTGAGTTAAAACCATTTTCTGGTTTTGAAATAGCTACCACCATGAAAGCATTGATTATCCTTTTGAGGTCAGTCAGTCAAAGGGGTAGAAATACAATAAAGCAGTTCTACTTCCAAAGAATAAAAGGTTAAATTTTCAATATTGAGATTTCATGATCCAATTAAATCTAAATTTATGTGTAACAAAAGCGACTCAGAAATTCTGTTAAAACCATAATACCAGAAGAAAAAAAAATATCTAAGAATGCTCTAACAGTTATGAAATAGCAAGACTGATGAAATAACCTGACTGTGAAAATCAATCATCGGCATCATGTATGAATTAAGCTGAATGAAGTTCATTTAGTTCACTTTAATGACTCTAAGCTCCCTAAAATGTAACTACCTCTTTCACCAGTAATGCTTGCTTTATGAATAGCACAATAGGTTGATCTCAACTAATTGACAGATGCATAGGCATTTTTTCATTGTTTTCTTACTTCTCTGGCACATTCAATAACATGAACTAGCTATCAGAACAATTGTGGATATATTTATGCATGAAGGTTGTTTCATCATTCTACAGTTTTTATTGAATATAAACTATCACTGTGAAAAAAGCCTCCCACATTTATTTTCTTGCTTGTTTCTTCATTAGCAATTCATCTTTTTTCACTTGGAGGAAATGTATTTCTGGCCTTACTATTGATGTCAACTAGTGCTCACCTGTGGAAGACCTACACAATGTAATCCATACATTATTTTTGAAGAGGTTTTCAGTTGACTCCCCAGGGAAGCTGTTAAAACTGGTAGATGCCAACAAAGGTATTATTTGAGCACAGTGTTTGGTGCTCCCACAAACAATTACATGGTTAAGAATTCTACCTGGATAGCCAACACCTGACTCAATAAACTTCTGCCACTTCACTCTTCAACAGGACTGCTCTATGGCCATCACTCCAATGGATAGATTCCATATAAATACTAGAGCCAGGTGCACCTCTGTGATACATGTGGAAAAAAGAGCACAGAAGACCAATGCGTTGTTTGCATGCAATAGGAACTAAAGAATATTTGTCCTTCTTCAGCACAGTGAGCTTTACCTCCTTTTCTGTGTTCAATGGCAAGGAAAACCAGTGCTGTGGTGGTGGCACAATTGCACAGCCAGACACTGCCAAGATGAATTCTCTTGAATATTGCATCAAGATAATAAATTTGGGGTTCTCTCTCATTGTCTACCACTGAATTTCACTCCCAAATTTGTGAATTTGTATTTGAGACTTCTACTGTCCCTGAAGCTCAGGTAGAAATCAGCACGGCAGCCTCACAGACACAAGTGGGAAAACTGTGTGACCACAGAAGCCTCCTTTCAGACTTCTCTAAATCAGGTTATCTTCAAACTATCCTGATTTTACTACAAACAAGCAACAAATGCATCACCAAGTTAGATTTTTTGGAAAGTGGTTATACGAGGCTTCTAACATACACAAAAATACTGTTGTTACTAATATCCCAAGAATATTGTGAAAAACTCTGTACCTGGATATTGATTTGCTATTTTTTTAATTATTTTTATTGAAATGAAGGAACAAATTAACTCACTGAGGTGTGATTAGATCAGTTATCCTGAATAGTTAAAAAGTGCACTATGGGTATTATTTAAAGACTTGGCTCAGAAAAAAATTGTAAGAATAAACATAAGTTAACCTTTGAGTAGCTTAAAAGAAAAATAAACGTTAGCCATAAATGGATTTTTCCCACTACCTTTATTTGGATTAGTCTTTACATACCACCTAAGTCCAGAATATGACAGGAGAAGACATGATTTAATTGTTCTGTCCCTAATATGAAAATTGGATGAAAAATCTCTAGAAACAACATTTATAAGCAGAAATAAGGTTTGCTTTACTGAACTATTCTCATAGTAGAACATAATTTACAAATTTCTTTAGCTCTGCAGCAATATTTTGTATGTGTTGTACTTTTGGAATCATTTTGCTCTCCTGGCTGTGCCAACGTGATGTGTTGACAGATCACACAGTCAAACATAATGCCTGTATTACTAGTAAGATAAACAATGGTAAATTGGTAAATAAGATGAATAATAAGTATGGAAAGTAAACAGTGCAATATCTCCAGCAGAGAAGTGAGACTGTTCAGCAGTGCAACACAGGCAGTCAGTTACCTTTACATATGTAACTTACGATCAATGCTTTAAAGACTAAATGCCTGGTCATAGATCTTTCCATGTGCATGCCTTTGCCTGAAGACACTGATAAAATAGGTTTTAAAAAGGCAGAACACCTTTTTTTTTTTTTTTTTCCCCCCGTTTCTCACAGTTCTGAAAAAACCTGTGCACAAAACTTGTCCCAGGCAGAATTTCCCTCAGGAGGTAGACTTAATATCTCATTCGACATTTCCTTGATTTCTTTTGTGTTTTTAGATTTTTAATACTTGGTTATTTTAGGAGGTCTTTGGTGGAATTAATATAATTGCAATTAAATTCTCTCTAGATGCACTGAGATATGCTAATTGAACATTCTGGGTAAGAGCTCAATGTATTAAGTATTGTGATTCTAAAACTTGGAAAAAACAAGCATTGCTTAATTCCTATTGCAGCATGGGGATAGCTTTTTCTTCAGTTTCACAGCTAAAATACTTTTCTGCGTATTTCATTTACAATCAACAGCTGCTGTAATTGATTTCCCTAAAAACTTTTTGTAAAGATTTTTTAATGGCATAAACTAGTTAGTTAGTTAGTTAGTTTGTTAGTTAGTTAGTTAGTTAGTTAGTTAGTTAGTTAAATTAGTTAGTGGCTCAAAATATTTTGGTATGTAACTTGAAGATGTCTTTAGAAAATTAGAGGGATTTTTATTTTATGATTTTATATATGTCTTGGGAAAACTGGTCACAGGCTTTAACCCATATTCATGAATTCTTTCATGGAGCTCAACATTCCATATTAAAAAAAAATGTATCTCAAAAAGTTTGTCTTAGTTGCAGATATTAACTACATTTTCTAAATGAGTTTTTTATTTCCATATATTTTTATGGTATAACAAAACCTAGAAGCACACCAGAAGAGATTTATATTATCAAATAATTATTTCAAATTAATAAAACATATTTTTATCACTAATGTTATGAGATTGCTTATTGTTTGAATAAAACAAAAAATAAGCTTAAAACAAGTGTCTGATAAATAAGGTGTCCATAAAAATTGTGAACATTTGATAGAACGGGTATGTTACTTTCTGTACTTTTTTAAGAGTGTTCAAACAGGGATGTCTTCCATAAATGTATCTGTCTTACAGTGTTGCATGAATTTGCTTAGAGGAGTAAATAAAATTATACAAGAATCATACTGTGCTCAACTTTTACCACACAGTAGTAAAGCCACATGATTCTGGACTGGCAGTTCTGGCACCATTATGAAAATATAAATTCTTGTAACATTTCCTTTAAAATTGTCAATAAAAAGGAATATTCATTTGTACAATATATGAAAGCTGAGTCTATTTAAATAAATAACTACTTTAAGCAAGTTTTTCTCTTGAGTTAGGAGAATGTTTTCAGCAAGGTCTATAATGTCAAATATAGCAACCTGTAGTTTAGAGCTTATTTTTATTTGACATTCCCCAATTCCCCATTTCAATTATTCGACATCTAATAACAGATTTCCATAACACCATTTTAAAATCTGGCAGTTTTTTAATGGTGATGGCAACTATTTATTTCATAAGTTGTCATTCCCTGGTGAATGATGAGAAAGAATCTCTGAGGACAGAAGCCATAGTATTAAAACGACCCCAGCTCATCTTCTCAGCCTCCCAAAATCTTTGCATGGCAATCCCTACACAGCCTTTCAGTGCACATCTTGGCAGAATTACTGACATCAGAAATGACCATGAGTGTGAAATATCTCTACTCTGTAAATACTTAAGTATTCACTGTTTCTGCTGACATTTTATTACCTTTTTGCACAATTTACTAGTCTGTTTCAAATTTTTTTTAGAGTTGTAGCATTCTTGCTGCTTTTATTGGTTCAATTACTTGCATTGATATGGGGTAATTTTTTTATTTTTTTATTTTTTTTTTAACAGAATAAGTTTACACTTTAGCTGTGAGTCAATTTCAGACAATATAAAATTCAGGTGTGTGTTTTTGAAAATATTAATCCATTCTTGACCAAGTTATTGCTCAGCTAAAATGAAATGAACAGAAGGATGCCATTCATCAAGCAGTGATTAATTATCCAAGCATACTTGATTGTTTATATTGGCTGTGTTTTCACGATAGGAGCACAGTTCAATTCAGTGTATTGTTGTTTCCTTCCAAGAAGTTTTTTCAGCTGTATCACTGCAATCCTCCTCTAGACACTTAAAATAAATAGAATTAGCAAGCTGCTTATCTGAGATAACTTTGTGCAGCAGTGAGAGGAAACCATTACAGGTGACCGGCAGCAGGTCTTCCTCATGATTTCTGTGGTGCCTGGCGGGGAATTGCCAACAGAGACAGGAAGGACTGTAACATATAATTCTCATCTCAGAGGAAAAGCACAAACCCTTTATTACAGTACCCCAGCAGAGGGGACAAGAGCCATTTGGAATCTGCATAATCTCATGCTTTCACTTATGCATAAACATGAACACTAAATTAAGACAGACACCCTCCTCTAGGAATCCAAACTCAACATTAATACCCTAACTTCAGGAACATCCCTACCCTAAATATTCTGTCAATCAGAAACCAGTCCAAAAACAAAATTAAACTTCTTTTCATAGCATCTCAAGATAATTAAGTTTGGAAGGGACATCAGAGATCTGCCCAAAGCAGTGCCAGCCACAAGCTGAACATCTTGAACCTCAAAGGTCTTTCTTTTTCCTCAATATTAATCAAGTGTTCAACCTACTTGCTTGCATGTATGTGTCTGATGTATGTCCCAGGGAACCAATCTCTCACAGACTCCAGCTGATAATCCCAGAAGAACTGTATCTCCTAAATGACACCAGCAACTTTCCTAAATGTTGAATCTGCAGAACTACAGAGTGCTGCACATGAATTCTTGTGTCTCTAGGCTGAAAAAGATGGGACAGTTTGATGTGCAAGGCAAGTGTAGAAAGGGTGTACGGGTGCTCAGCCAGAAGGTACAACAGAAGTGATGCTTGTTTTCCTCCTCTGAAAGACTAATAAACATAACAATGAATAAACAAATAAATAAAATTTCTTTGTGATAAGATGTGGTGTTTTGAGATGTGAGGTTGTTTTGGGTGTTTTTAGTTGGGTGGTTTGGGTTTGGGTTTTTTGATGTTTTTTCCAACGCAAGACTAATTCCTATCTGGCCTGAAAAATTCAGTTTCTTCTAAGAAACATGCCACAATAATCAATACCTGGATACTTAATTATTAAAGAAGATACTTCTATTCATGATTTTCATCACTTATTCCATTTCTTACTCTTTCTTCCTTACATATAGCATTTTAGCTATTATAGCTATTACTAATTACATGCAATGCATGGTAGCCTCCACTCTGCAAATTTGCCTTTATCTGCTTGCAGGATATAATCACCACATTTATGTTACATAATCACAGAATTATAGAATCATTTTAGATTGCAAAACACCTTCAAGATTATCAAGTCCAAGCATTAACTCAGCTGTGTTTCCAGGTAAGTATTACCTGTGCCTTTTAATATGGTGATGTGATCATTATTTGCAACATTGGAAGCAGATTCACAATGCAAACTGCAGTACAGACAGCAACAGAAGGGAATTCTGTACATGTGTTGTCAGTCTAACTTGTCATTCAACAAAGCAACATGCAAGCCTTCTCCCAATGTGCTACCACAGACACCATGAACAGAGGTGGTTTTTTTCCTGATATGGATATTTTTTGTAATTTTCAGACATCTCTCCAGTTTATACATGAGTCTACATACATTTTTAAAGGGCTGTGAAGAGTCAAGAAGAAACTGGAAGAATTTTATAAAACACTTGATGCCTCAAACAAATAAATATGTCATTAGGAAAAGCGGAAGCAGATTGTGATAGCAGCTGAAAAGCCCTTCTCTCAACATCTCTACAGATTTTTGTCCTCAACACACATAAACAGTTTGTCTGCAGCACGGACAAATTCTGAGGTGGATGGATCAATCTTCTTGACACACAGGTCACACTGTTTTTTCTTAGCACAGAAATTATGGTGGGAAAGGCTGGCTACACTAGCATTATCCCTAGGGACAACCTGGGAAGATTTAGTAGTAAAACAGCTGGTTCTAAATCTACATGTAAATAATATTCTATTCTGTTTTTCCAAATAGCCAGCCACTAGAATTAAAATTATATGTTTCACTCTAAAGTATTAAAAAAAAAAAAAAGAACAAAAAAACAAAGCCAAAAATATCTGAGAAATCTTAAAAGTCTCAAAAATTTTATTACAAATTCTGAGAAATGGGATTGAAAAATGTGATTCTTGGTTAAAAAGAAAAACTAACTGCTACAGAAAAGAGAAATGTGTTCCTCTGTTTCATAATTATGTAATAAATTACATAATTTATTATGAAAAGATTTTAATTTCCCAAAGCATAAAAGAATTACCAACTTATTTTTAATTCCTCTCAGTTTTCTTTCATAGGTAATTTCAGAATTTCTAAATAAACTCAATGTATAAAAATTGTGGTTTGTCTAGCAATTTCTAGTTAAATTTAGGCCATGATTAGTAGCACTATGTAGAAAAGGAATGCAATCAACTACATTTTTCTCAATTACATTTTTTTATTTAAATAGTTTGTTATCTGCTACTATTCCCAATTTTTTCATCTTTTTATAATAGTATTATTCAATGGAAAGAAGTCTATAGTCTTTGCTTTTTGAAACCTCTGTCATCAGTAAGTCAAATAATGACGTGTGTTGTACTTCATTTTTCCTAAAACAATAAAACCCAATTAGGAAAATTCACCACCATTTGTGCATGTCTAGAAGGTAGAAGTATTTAATTTCTCACAGTATAATAACACGAACATTTTCAATTTAATTTAATTTAAAGTAAATTATAGTTCAGCTCTCTAATGTCATTGTTTTACTTAATGGCCTTAATTCAGGCCTGATGTTCAGATTAGTAGCTTTGATTATTCTGTTTATATCAGCAACTGCTTCAGTTTACATGCAAAGGACTCTAGAGCTTAGGGAAATAAAATTCATGATTCACTAGACTTATCACATTAGATTATTATAAATAGGGAAATTATGTCATTAGGATCAAAGCAAATGAGCATATATTTATATGGATAGCAGATACAAAAGATAAAGACTGCAGTACAAAAATAACTTTCTTCGGAATAACTTCTTAAAGAAGAAATATCCTTAGAAAGTTTCTACTTTCTTTGTTTGTATCCCATCAAGCTTCATGAACTTATGTATTCAGAGTTAAAACATAGTGGTTTTAAGTTCTTCTGTTTGACTGTAACATCAAAACAAGCAGTTTTCACCCAGTGTCCACCCAAACCTCCAGGACCCCCTTTCCCAGAGGGAAAGGAAAAGGAGAAAAGACAGAAACCAGCTGAGAGATAATGGCAAAACAAACTTAGAGTAGCTAAATACTTAAATTTATTACGAACAAGATAAGAACTAACACTAAAAGTAATAAAACTAAAAAGTAAGAAATAAATCAGTCTTAAGAACACCCCTCTCCTCCCACTCCTCCCTCTTTCCAGCAGTCCGAGAGAGCAGGGAATGGGAGTTTTACAGGCAGCTGTTGTTGCTGCTGCCATTGCTCTTGTCCTGTGGGTCACTCCATGGGGTGCAGTCAGGTCTCTGCACCCCGATGGTCTCTGTGGGCTGCATGGGGACAACCTGCTCCACCACGGTCTTCACCACGGTCTGCAGGGGGGCCGCAGATCTTAGTCCTTTCCCTGCTCCCATAGGGTTCATCCCACAGGAGACAGTCCTCAATAGACCTCTCCAACGTGAGTTCATCCCCCCGGCAACACCTCTACTGGGGGAAAAAACCTGCTCCCAGTGTAGGTCTCCTTCCTCCAAAGTCATGGCTGCAAGTCTCTTCCAGGATCTCGCTCCATCCTGGGCCTCCCACAGGGCAACAGCTCCTCTGGGCGTCCACCTGCTCCTCCAGGGGCTGCAGGGGGATCTCTGCACCCTGAAAGATCTCCATGGGCTTCAGGGAGGTGGGGGTGGAATAGCTTTCAGTCCTTCCCCCTGCCCTGTTCCAGTGTGGGGTCCCTCCTTTGCCCCCTCCTGCTCTGACCTTGGTCTCTGTGTTGTTATCTCATGACTGGAATTTTCAACTGCGTGACACTCCTAATTCTTAAATATGTTATCACAGAGGAGTGACTGTGATTCTTAATTGGCTCAACTCTGTCCACCAGCAGGAAGTCCCTCCTGGACCTGGCTGTCATTGACTCCACAGGACAGAAGAAACTTCTAGCAGCTTCTAACAGAAACCATCCTAGAAGCCTCCCCTTTCTATTAAAATTCAGCTACAGAAACCCCCGACAGAAAACTAACCTGAACATGTTCTAGAAAATGCTTTTCTGTTTCCCATTTGCCTAGTAGACAATTTTTTTTCTGTTCCTCAACACCTACACACGTCTGTGTTCATTGCCTTCAGTCAGGATAGCTGCTTTATGCCAGAACTTCAGGACTTAGCTTCATAAATACAGTTAAAAGGTCAGAGAGGTCCCTGATTACTCATGAGAATTCCAAATTCATATGCCCTTGGTGGTTCTAAAATACCATATTGACCAAATACCACCATGTCAACTAGACCATGGCATTAAGTGCCACATCCAGTCATTTCCTGAACACCTTCAGGGTTGGTAACTCCATCACCTCCCTGGGCAGTCCATTCCAATCTCTAATCACACCTTCTTTGAAGAAGTTCTTCCTAATGCCCAAACTAAACCTCCCTTGGCGCAGATTAAGACTATGTCTGCTATGCTACTTGCCTGGAAGAAGAGGACGACCCCCACTTGCCTCACAACCTTCTTTCAGGCTATTGTAGAGAGTGATAAGGTCACCACTGGGCCTCCTTTTCTCCAGGCTAAACAATCCTAGCTCTCTCAGCTCCTCCTCATGAGTCATGTGTTTCAGATGCTTCTCCAGCTTCATTATCTTTCTCTGAAACCATTCTAGCACCTCAATGTCCTTCCTGAATGGAGGGGCCCAGAACTGGACACAGTTCTCAACAGCAGTGTTGACATTTGCAGCAGAATCTGTTCTGTACAAATCAAGAGATCAGTTTCTTGACTGGTAAATATAGCCTAGAAAGTCAAAAGTGAACCTGTCTTTTGAAATGTCCATCAGAAGCATCTGTATAGTTTGCTATAGAATTCGAAGTCATGTCTTTTTCTGGAAGTGAGGGGTTAGCTTTATACTAGATGAGATACATCAGGAGCTGTCCGAATGGGAGATGTAGTATAAAGGAAACAAAAACTGAGGCTACAAAGCTGAAATGCATGCAGTTTGAACACAGAGAAACAGAAAACCATCCAGAAATATATTTATTATTATTATGATTGTCTGTTTTCTTTTGCATAGTCTGCTTTTACGGGTTCCTGTATGGTAAAACATGTTCCATAAACCACTTACTTGAACATGGAGTTCCTTCTAATTGCAAAAAAAGTCTAGATGCAAATATCTGTAGGGCACATTTAAAGCAGAAAAGCTTTCAAACCTTTCCAAAGTACAAAAGAAGATATAAAGATACACTTCTCCTTTGTGAGTCAAAAGTGATCAGAGTAGTGGCTTCTTCCAGTATTTTCTTCCAAGGCCAAAGAAATAGAACATAAACAGGAAAAGATTACAGACACAGGAGATGGTGCTACTGTCAGAGGTAAAGAGCAACAGAAAAGAAAAAAAAATTGTTAAAAGCAAATGAGATGTTTCTGTTCTTAAAATTCAAGTAGAACTCACTAGTATGCACAAAACAACAGGTTTAATACGTCTGCTACTTGTTAGACTAATAAAGCTGAATTTGAAAAAAATCTTGTATGCATATATTTTGCAAAAGGGATTGCACTATTGATGTAGCAGGAACAGAAGGACAGCAACATTCATTAAAACTAGGTTATGTGGTCATCTGCGCAGCTCTTGGCTGCAATGCAATGTGTATTTTCTGCAAAAAAGATTTCTGAGAGAGCATGACCTTTTTGAAGAATAGACTGGTATCCTGCAGAGCCAGGATCTGTGGTCAAGAATCAATACAGCCTTCTGGAGGTGTCTTGTTTGGTTTAATGGAGAGTGAGCAAAACAGCACGATGTGCTGTGCAGTATAAATCCATAACACCATTCAAATGTCATTTAAGGTGCCTTCAAGGTTAACAATCATTGCTATCAAATAAGCTGTCAGAATGGCAGGAAGCTTTCATTTGCTGAGAGGTCTAAGGTCTAATGTGGTAATTAAACCCAGAATACAAAATAAAGTGTTCTTATGCAGTCTACCAGTGTGCCAGAGAATCCTAACGAATAGTCAGCAATTGCTGCTGCTTATGGTACCTTGTGCTCCAGCAGCTTTGCATTCTTGTGCATATGATGCATTAAGTACTTTCTCATATTTCTTGAACCATTCCTTTGCAGTTTTCAAAGAAAAATTCAATAGAAGAAAAATAATTTTTTTTAACTTGTCACAACTTGTACCTGGATGAACCACATTCATTTTCCAGCCAGCTCAGAGTGCTTTAGAGGCTGTAACACAGATATGAAGTGAAACAGGTTTTACAGAACAGATTCCCTCAAATGTGTTATCTTGTGGACCTGAGTTTGGAAGTTTTGGGACACTGTGACTCTACAGGCCTATACAACCCTGAAAACACATTAAGTACCCTCTCTTCCCTGGAAATCAGGGGTGCTTATGTAAAGGTTATGGAATAGCCTAAAAGCTATTACTGCTCTCTCCCTACTAAAACTTTTCTGGGAAAAAGAAACAAAAATCCAAACCAAAACTCCAAACAGAAACAAAAATCAATGGCTACAATGGAAAATATTACGAGCAGGGCTTCTTGGAGCATTCTCAAATTTAAAGCTGCGGGTAATAAAGAAAAATATCTTTTGTAAAGGCAAGTCCAAACACTGCTGCCTGTCCAACAGGTGTCAATGAAAGCAAGAACTGGTAGGGGTCTTCTCTGCCCAAATTCTAATTATCACATTCACTGAAGGTCCAACAACAGAAGGACCTGGGATATTATGAAATGTCTAAAATACCAGTGAGTAGGCCTTTGCTGAACCTTGTTTCACTGCTTAGCATCTTTAAATAAATAAATAAATCAGGCTGAATTTCCAGAGTGTCAAGAGCCTAGGATGATCAAAAAGTATCAGAAATTATTTTTCAAGGCAGAGGCAGTGCTATTTAAGGACAGGAGTCTCTAAAAGGATTTCTGAACCTGAGATTCAGCCTCATAGACCTAAAAATGCAGCCTGTGTCCAGACACAATTAACTTAAAAGCTTCTGTGATTGAATAATTGAGTACATCCATACTGCAAACCAAGAGAGGGCACAGAGAAAGCTCAATCATGGCATCTCTCATCACCCATTTAATTGCTTAATTGTTAGTTCATTCCTGGCTCTGGTCACATACATGGGACTTGATACAGCAATAGGTTTTAGTCATAAGACTGGTGGATATCAGACCACAGTCTAACAAGTACCCTGAATATACAGCATATCAAGAAATAAAAATGAACCTTCACATTTCTGGTCTTTGGTCTAATAAACTGTATTTGCCTGAGGTCCTAAACCATAGCATTATTAATTATCAAGTTCCTCAAAAATTTATTAAAAAACAAGACCAAAAAAAATTATATCATGCTAGACTAGACATTATATTTCCTTGAAGGCAGCAAAGTTTCAAAGTTGGAGAATGTTAAGCTTTTAGAGTAAATGATTTAATAGTCTCTTAACTGTGGAATATACAGAGCAATAATTCTGACAAAAGGTGACTTATCTTTCTGAGACAGCTATCAAATTGATTGTGCAGATTAAATACATGCTCCAAACAGTATGCATAAAGATACAAAAAATCACAAAGTACTGCTGAAAATGTCCAAATTCATCCCTTGTGTAACTCTATTGAAGCCAGGGGAATGACACCTGGGAGACATTTCTCATGTTTATAGGCAGGTTTCAATCTTAGTGACAGCAGAACAAAGGCCCCTGTCAGCAGGAGCTCTGCCAAAAGTTTTCTTAGAGAGTGAGCAAGTGCAATGCGTAGGCACAGGAGCCCAATTATGGACTAATGCAAGCCTCAAAAGAGACCGAAACAGAATTATTTCAACCTAGGTTGAAATTGAAACAGAATTGTTTCAACAAAAGATTCAACCTAGTGCCTCTTCTCTACATGTGAGAGATCCCTGTGGGATCCCAGGTGGGTTTTAGGGCTCCTTTCCTGGTGGTCCTTAGAACCATTAGAGCAACCTACAATATTTCCATCAATTCAGTAAATGCAAATGCCATGAATCAGATCACATCATCCATGTACTGGAATGATGAAAGAAAGAAATAACTGATCAAGATATTAAACTGTCCTACACTTTTCATACAGTTCCCCTCCTTCATCAGTCCCAGTTAGAACACATAATAGAAAATGTAAACTAAAAAAAAAAAACAAGAAGAGCTGTGAGTAAAATAAACCACACATGAATTTGTGTCATAACATTTGAGAAATTCACTTGCAATTTAGATCTAAAGATTTCTGATGATGCCCGGTTTTGGGTGATCATTAGGAAATTAATAATAACAAATGCACACACATCCAGCATTGCTTCTGTTGTAGGAGACGGTATTGTTCTAATGAGAGGAATTTCTGGAATGAACTGATAACTTAAAAAAAACCCCAAACAGATGGAAGTAAGGTAATAGCAACTACTATGCTTGCTTTTGCCTTACTTTGTTCTTGCCTTAATAAGGAGATTGCTGCTGAGCACTGAGACAACTGGCCTCTCTTCCTCTCTCCTTCACCTCAAAATTACTGCTCAGAGTGAAATTCTTAATGAGCCCTAGAGTAGAAAGGAGAAAGTAAAAGAAAGTGTACAGACATATGGATTCATCAAGAGCAATGGAGAAACTAGGAAATGGACATCACACGTTACTGTATTTAATAAGACAACCAATAAGAGGAAACTAATGGCAAGATAAGTTTGTTTGTTTGTTTTTTATTTTTGTGTTTGTTTGTTTGTTTGCTATTTTAATACACCTGAGAAAATACAGTAAATGCCATTCAAATGGAGAAATGTTTATTTAAAAGGGCTGGTTAACAAGCACAGTGGCTAATTTTCTCTTTCCCTGTCAGTCTTCCACAGGGAGAGAGGAATTGCATGCACTCCTAAAGATATTTTTCAGGAATCGATCCTTAGAAACTGAAATCTCTAGGGAGAATCCTAAGTGCAGTAAATCACTGAGTGCAGATCAGATACTTGGATAACTCTGTTAAAAGGTTATTCGCTATAGATTTGGTTATGCCATGAAGCCACAAATCACGGATGAAATATAATAGCAACATCACTGTAAAGGACAATTGCCCGTAGTTCCCAAGACAGGACACTGGGACAAATTAGAGCAGTCCTTATATTTATAGTTTGAAGATACCTAAAATCAAACTAAACCAAAAGCACATTTCTTGATTTGTGCAAATACCATGCATTAATGGTCGTATTTCATTGAAAGTCCCTTCTGTCTACATATTCAGCACCAGGGAAAAACCCTTTTTCCACTGCAGTGAGTATATAGACTACTCTAGACTACACAATCAATAGGAAAGCATCTGCTTCTTTTTAGAAAAGAAGCAAACAAAATGTGGCCTACCATGCAAAAGAATATTAAAAATCACAATCTTGTGAGAGAGTAATTTATCAAATAAATTAAAAAAAAATAATTAAAATCCTGTGGTATGTTAACTCAAACACTCTACAATAAAGACTGTTCTTCTAAAAAAAGATGGTTAATGTCCATATGCTAAGTAGATCTATTCATTAGTGTACTGCAAGAGAAAGTTGACTAAATAGTTGAAGCCTGCAGGTGATCATTTCAGCTAATGAAGTATGGAAGACTGTAAATAACTTCACATAGATTTGCACTAGTTAGGAGACTGAATGAGAAACACCAATTTCTGGTAAAGTAAATTATCTTTTGTACAAGGAGCAAAATGCCTAATATTTCTCATTTGAAATAGAACATTTATCTAGAAGTTATATTAACCTTAGCAGTAAACAACTGCATAAGCTTAAAAGAAAAGTGTATTTTCAGGAATTAACAAGTAGTGGCATGATTTTTTTTTAACCAAAGTTCAGTGGAATTTCAGATTTCAGTGATTTTTCAAAAATGTAATAGAGACAAATCTAAAAGATCCAAATTCCATATTGATTTTTGTTCCAATTTTTAACTAGTTAAGTATTTCACTGACATTGTTCTAATAGGATTTTTTTCAATGAAATTTGCATGCTCGCTAAGGCCCTTTCCTCTGTAAGCAGCTATTTATATGTTATCAGTTATTTCAGTAATATTAGTAAATTTAGTTAAATTAGCTAGGTCAGAAAGACTCGTATTTCTGTTTCTTTAAGAATTCAAACACACAGATGATCTACCAGAGCAAGTCTTAGCATCAGAGTCTCTGGAGTACATGTTTTAACAGATTACTATTCTAAAAACACTTTTATTCTTTCTCTGCAGTGATAAAAATATAAAATTTTATGTTTACATTTAAGTACAAAGATTTGTCTATTA
This sequence comes from Formicarius rufipectus, assembly GCA_013399695.1. Taxonomy (NCBI): domain Eukaryota; kingdom Metazoa; phylum Chordata; class Aves; order Passeriformes; family Formicariidae; genus Formicarius; species Formicarius rufipectus. Next base: position 204,954 of record VXAU01002734.1, on the reverse strand, counting down.
AAAATGCCTGTCTCTGTCAGCTATTACGAAGGAAGCCTAATGCAGATAACCTCCTCATTTAAGAATACCAAGAATGTTCCTAAAGCTAGGTGTGAGGAAAACTGCTACTAAGATGACAAAAAGAGAAGTAAGGTAAGTAAATCAAGTCACATAGTTTTAAGGTTAATGTCAAAACACTCTGTAGTCCAATATCACCTACAATCTAGGCAGTCCTCCACATCATGTTATCTTGGTGGGTGATCATGCATTTATGACAGATGATCCAAGGACTTAGAACCTGTTGCCTAGAAGTCCCAACATGGCGTGTTTTACAAATACACAGCAGTACAGGTAAGTGTAAACTGTATCAGAAAGTAGGGTCTAGAAATTAGCAGAAACAATTGAATATTCAACAACAGGGGAAAGAGATTAGAGAGCTAGAGCATTTTTCCACTAAACCCATGTTTAGAAAAAATTAATCTGACACTCAACTCTTACACTGACTGCTATGTCAAAGAGTACTTCAGATTGCACAGGCTCTCTTCTTGTGTCAAGTAATCAAAGCTCTGTTCTCTGTTTTAACTAATTGGGTCCATATGGGTTGTATGCCAGGACAGACCAAATTGTGCCCTCAGTCTAGCCCATACAGGCAGAACAATCCCAGAGTGATTGCTCACATCATGCATTGCCATCAATATCACCTGCCCTTCTACCTATACCTTCACAGAGCCTGCTAGTCCTACTCAGGGCATGACTAAAACCTGTTGTCCTCAGGCCCATTTCTCGAATAAACTGAGAGCATGATCATAACCTTCTGGTGGGCTTTTACAAGAATGGCATCCCTTAGGTGAAGTTTACACACAGGGGGGTGGTGGTAAGTATAACCACCCTTACTGCTAAGGGGGTTTGTGCCAGAGAGGGCTCAACTGAGACACTGGACCTGAGGCAGGATCAAAAAGGATGGCAGGTCTAGAAGAGCAACATTTCCTCACTCTCCAGCTAAGCAAGTTTTAGCTGAAAAATCTGGAAGACACATTAAATATGGAGGTCCACAATGCCATTCTTGCAAAGTCACTGCCAAGGTTAAAATCATAATTTCAATAATCTTGACTGTGCTCTGTCCTTTATGTCACTATTATTCAGGTTCTTTTTCACCCTGGTAAATTACCACTCTTTCTCTCCATAATCTGGGATGCTTCAAGGAGAGATGTAACATCACTATCTCCCTAATGTATCACTGTATAGATAAAACATTAAGAAAGAAAACAGTGGGATTAAGGGGCAGGGGAGGCTATCCCACTGATTTGATAGACTCAAAAGGTTAATCTTCTGATACATCTTGTTCATTAGTCTAAGTATATATTTAAAGCATCAATGTGCTTAAAAGTACTTTGTCAGTACCCATTAACAATGTGCATTGCATATTTCAGACATCTTGATAGTAATAGGCGCTGAAAAGTGGGAACTGTTCATCTCTTTAATGAGTGGTTTTCCCTCGGAGTGCAATGTGATGCTGTGATGCACCATGAAGTGACATTGGTATGCCCTGTGGACATGCAAAAGCAACCCATTCAGTGAAAATCAGGCAATTAAAAGGCATAATGTGTGAGCATGACTTCAAAGTAGCTATTCTTTCAGGTCTTGATTGTGAGCCCTACTGCTTCACACCAATATATGGGAGGTGAGAAGGTCTAAGAAGACCTCTCTAATACTGGCCACCATCAATGGAATGTGGACAGATGAAAAAAATCAGCCACTGTAAGGTTATTATTCCACCTCTGATACATGTTACACTTTTTCCCATCATTCTGCTAACGTAGCTACACTATGCAAGTAAATATCCTGCAGCAGCTAGATTAATTGCATCTGCCAGTTAAGGACAAAACTACATATATTCTGCTAAACGCTCATGCACTCCAGGCCATGCAGTGAATAAAATTCCTCATCAGGCTGGAAGTACAGTGGCCTGCAATCCAATACCACTTGCTCACGCCATATCTTTGTGTCTGTTAGAAATAATTGTTTGGGCTTTTAGTTATTTCAGTTTGAATACCTGAAATAACAGGAAGGCTGTCGCGCAATCTGTCAGAACAGAGCAGTGCGTACACAACATGCTGCTAAGGGAATGAAAGATATGGCATCAGAACATATGGTGTGTTTCGAAGTACATAACCCACTGGGATAGCATAGAGAACTGTGTAGGGCAGAAGAAACTAAGCCTGACATGGTCCTGGCTGAGGAATGATTTGCCCTACGTATGAAGCACCTCCTGATCTGCACCAGAGTTAACCTTGGAGGAAGAAAACACTTTGGTTTGCTTCACTAGAGAGCCTGGGAGTTAAGTAACATATCTACCACTTCACAAAGAAGCATCTGATTTATTTGACATTGCCAACACATCCAAGGCATCCTTATCCTGTAGCTGCAGGAACTGGTTGTATAAGTAATGCACCTGGTGTGCCAGCAGTTCTGTAAAATGTGAAGGCAGAAGCAGAGGACTGCACAGCTAAGGTCAGGGATAGCAGCAGGGGAATGGTGCCACAGCAGTGAAGATTGTGGTCGCTAGTAATGATGGAAATGAGTTTCAGCCGACTATTCTAACACTACTCACATTGTTATTGTGGAAGTGCCATCTCCTGTTGTTTTTAATCACACCATATGGGAGGGAGTGGATGTAAAGTTCTGCTCCCCTTCAGGTATCAGCCTAACTGGGAAATATGAGTGTGAATACCAGTAGTGACGGTCCACTGCTATTTATTTTAAAATATAAGTACCATGAAAACAAATCAGTGCCTCTAATAGACATGTGCACAGTGCAAAGTAACAAGTGAGCAACTGCATTCTCCTTTCAACATGGGAAAGAAGAGGATTGCCAGGACTTGAGTATGATGCACCTTCTATATGATGCCATAAAAATGCTGTATTGTAAAATGATACTTTAAACTGGAAAGACCTTTTGCCTCTCATGTGTGTGTGTGCTTGTACACACATGAGTAAGGGTAATATTAGCAGGATGACGAGGGCACTATGTGGGGCTGTCTGATGTGACACCATCACTCCCCTTCAGTGGACTCTAGCTGTGACTGTCATGGGCCTGACCACCGTCCCTAAGGAGTTGGGAATGCTTCAGGAGCATAGCCATTCTGCCTTGTACATGCAGCCTACAAATGACAACAGCTGAATAAATGAATACATGAAAGGTAAACCCAGATTCATGATGACTTAGGAGTGTCAGATAATGCTTTTCATACGTTTAGAGGTTTCTCTTTTCTTCTCCCATTACTGATTTGGTCATTTACCACTAGGCAAGAACATTGCTCACTAAGGAATTGCTGTTCACCAGAACTAAACACAAGGATAACAGTAACAGCTACATTTTTGCAGCTGTTTGCTACAGAGAGTTTGNAAAAAAAACCACAAAAAAACAAAAACAAAAAAAAAGGCAAAAAAACCCAAACAACCAAACAACCAAAAAACCCCCACAAAACACAATAGCATTTGCATCAATTAGCAAATGACTGTTGCTTGTCCTTTGGATGATCATGTAATTTAAATTTTAAAATAGTTATCATCTTCAACTTTGTTCCAAGCTTTTTTCTACTTTTGACTATACCTTTTATTGCTGTTCCATAAACCGCCCTCTAGGCTATCAATAACATCACAAGAAACGTCTGCTACTGCCTCTAGAAATTGTTTAAAACCCTGCAGATGAAAGAAAGAAGAAAAACGAGAAGAAAAGCAGAATGGAAATGTATGCCTTAAAAGACAGTAGTTGAAATAAATGTTTTAAATAATGCCTAGGTATAAAAGGAATCAGTCCATGCCTTGTGGGAATATCCAGTTGAAAAGTTCATATTAATTCATATTAATTATCAAGCAACTAACAAAAAAAAATAATTAGTGCCAGAATCTTTGTAATTGATTGGATGTAGCTGATCATTTAATAAAATACTTGTGACTGTGTACTTCTGTCTGGACTAGAAGATTTGGTATATTAATGTTGTTAAGAGTTCATGCTATAGTTATGGATCATTGTTGGACAGTAAATACATCCCATGAATATGAAATATTTGTGTGACTGGAAACTTTTTTTTTTTCATTTGAATGACAGTGGAGATTTACTTTAGCTGCAGTTTTTAGGAAATTTAGATTCATTCAGCACTATTTCAATAACACTGCACTTTTCGAGTGTCCTGATTTCAGCTACAGTAGCGTGACTTTCTTCTCAGTAGCTGTGATTTGGATTCAGAACGAAAACGGTGTTGATAACACACTGATGTTTTGGTTTTTTTTGCTAAGTTATGTTTATCAAGGACTTTATATTTTTTCTTTTTGTAGTTTTTTGTTTGTTTGTTTGCTTGGTTGATTTTTTGTTGTGTTTGTTTGTTTGTTTGTTTGTTTCCCCTTCTCTCATTCTCTGCCAGTGAGGAGGTGCACAGAACAAACTGTGAGAGGGCATGGCCTCGTAGGCAGTAGAGACCACCTGAACTGACCAAAGGGATATTCCAAAGCACAGAACATCATGACCAGTATATAAACTCAGGAGAGTTACCAATAAGGGGGGTCAATCTGGGTTCAGGAAGTCTGACATCTGGCATCGGTCAGTGGATGGTGAGCAATTGCATTGTGCATCACTTGTTTTCCCTTTTTATTATCATTATTTATTATCATTATTATTATCATTTACCATTATTACTGCATTTTACTTTATTTTCAATTATTAAACTGTTCTTATCTCAACATACAAGTGTTACTTTGACTTTTCTCCCCATTCCATTGCAGTTGAGGGGGAGACAGGAGGGGTTGAGTGAGTGGCTGTTTGATGCTTTATTTCCAGCTGGGGTTAAACCAGCATTGGGAAACATTGGGAAACACAACATCGGGAGACAAAGCAGTGTTTAAATTCTGAGTGTAAGCCTAATTTTATCCCCATTTAATCCCCATTTTATAAAGTCTCAAAATTGACATATCTTTTTATGCCTTGTAAGTTCATATAATGAATTATTTAAAGCAAGGATCAGATTCTTCTCTTGTGTTCAACATGTCTATTACACTTCAGGAAAGACAGGAGCAACAATTGCTTTCGTACCAAGCCAGGTGCTTACACAGCCAAACTAGGATGTAACAACTTAGCTGACTAATTTACTTTAATGAACTTTGATGAGATTTCCTCTGCAGTTAAAACTCTGTAAGAAAGAGTCTATTTTACCAAAACTATCTGTACTTTACAGCAGTGAAGACAAAAATTGTCACTAGACCTTTAGCTTCTGAAGAGGTGTGTGTTTTACTGTTTTCTGCAAGTTTTCAGTAAGACACTGTGGGCTGCTAGCATAGTCACTATACAAAATAAGATTGGTTCTCCTGGGCCACACTTCTATAAATTTTATTCCTGACAAGAGCAGCAAAGGCAACAAAGAACAGTCTAGGGAGACATACTAGGAAACAATAAACATAGTATTAAAAAGCTTGCAAAAGGAGAATTACCCACTTTGAAGTGCAAAGCCGCTGCCATACTGCATCCACCCTCTATGCAAAGGCAAATAAATTCTCCAGGACACCTCCTAATGACCTTCACAGTTGTTCACTGAACTTGCCCTCAAATTACAGGGTAATAAAAGGGATAACAACCCTTGGCTGACTAAATAAGGAGGTGGGTCCTCTCAGTAAAAGCCTGTCTTTCATTTCTTGCCCTTTTCTTTTGTTCATCCAATGAAGTATTTCATGACTACAACTAAATCACTAACAATTAATGGCCTAATATGTCTTTATTCTATTTAAATAATTCTGTGAAGCATCACTATGGCAATGTTCCAGAGCTTGGGTATAGTTTGTTTAAAAGTTAGCAATGTAGTAATAATAACAACCCATACTTCAATTAAGCACATCAAAGCACTTAGTATTACTATCCCTATTACATCATGCTGTCAGGATTCTTTTTCCAGATTATTAAAATTTTTACACAACCTATAATTGCATTTCTGCTGAATGCCACTTTTCCTATTCATCTGTTACTGGCTTGTTAAATTTTGGTCTCTCTCATAGAAGGCCACCTACATATATCCTGAGAATTCAAGAATTGTGTCTGTGAATACATCTGTTCTGATCAGTTTTCAGATTGACATCCCTATGAAGATGAATATAATATAAAGTTAGTTGATACAGACAAGAATTCTCCTGGATAACCACATTGCTACACTTGAATTTCTGCCAAAAATAACTATTCAATTGAAATGAAAGACTATCCTATTCTGTTCTCTTTTCACACATGCAAGCTTCTTTACACTGAGTGTAACAAAGCTGGATACCTGATACTACTAAATTCTTAAGTCAAAGATAATGCAACCAGTTTTTAAGGGTCCTGATGTCCATTGCACTGTAACATCACTTCTTAAAGGCTGTCACTGCACTGAGCACCAGACGAAAACTCGAGAGATATTAAAGGCAACCACATAGACTCTAATCTCACGGGACATAACAATATTCTTGCCTCAGCTGTCTTAAACCAGTTTTCCAATAGTGATGCAACTCCTTTTAAAAATTATTATTACACAAATTTATGTTGTTATTGCCTTACAGTGTATAAGGGCTCACTTACAGTAAACCAGTCAATCCAAACTTATGCGAAATCAGTATTCAGGAAAGTAGAATAGATGAGATGTTAAAATCATTACAGATTTCTCATATGAAGAAAGGAACCCACTTACGCACACTCCTTGACACAGGAAAATAACAGAGATTCCCACCCCCTTCCCTCCAGGCATCCACTAACTGGGATTTTTCTATTTTTTAGTGTTAATAGGTTGACAGAAAATTTAGAAAGGGAAAGCCTAAGTTGGATGATTTCTAAAACAAAAAACAACCTGGGAAATTAACTATTTCACTAAGCTGTGCTGATGGTGATTTTGTTTTCATGTTGATTAAGGCAACATTGATGTTGATTTCATTTTCCCATGCAGATAGTTGATTTTTTCCCATATATCCATTTTCCCATATAAATGGGAATGAGAGAAATTAAGAAGTACACATTCTATTTAATAACTTTAATGTTTTTCCTCTAATTAATATGTGAATAAAGATGTTTTCTAGGCTTTCTCTAATTAATATTCTAGTACCAGTTCGCTCTTTTGAGGGGAAAAACTAGAGCTGTTTACAGTTTGGGATGAGAAGATTTTCATATGTATATGCTTCCTTCCACTTAGACACCTAGACTCAAGTAATTTACAAAGTTATTTCACTGAACTGGCACATTATCTATTTATCATTGTAAACTATTTGATATATGTTATTAAAATAATTATATTCCATGAAAGCAAGCCTATTCAATTTCCTTTTCCCTTTGCTTTATTTGTTGTTGTTGTTGTTGTTGTTGTTGTTGTTCTGGGTTTTTGTTTGTTTGTTTGTTTGTTTTGTTTTATTGTCCTCTTCTTTGAAAATAGCAGTGAGTTTTTTTGTGCAAGAGTAACAAGGTTTGTTGTATCAACATTATGAGGAAATTCAAATTTCACAGGAGCAATTTCTTTCATTGGTAGATGATGATCAGCTTTGTCACTGGAGTGTGGATATAGCTTTTCTCATAGCATTGTAAAACAGAGTCTGACACATTTTATAGCCAGGATAGTATGGTGGGACACTGCTTTCCAAGTTACAGTTCTTTTCTGCTGACTCTGTAACTGCTTATCATACATGAATGTTTTTCAAACTCCTTGTAATTAAGATACCATTTCCATACTACTTTCTATCACATGCAATTCTATGAACAAAGAAAAGAATATCACCATGTGGTGGTTTTCACCAGGTGTCCACCCAAACCTCCAGGCCACCCCCATTTCCCAGAGGAAAAGGAAAAAGGAGAAAAGGCAAAAAACAGCTGAGAGATAATGGCAAAACAAACTTAGAGTAGCTAAATACTTAAATTTATTACGAACAAGATAAGAACTAACACTAAAAGTAATAAAACTAAAAAGTAAGAAATAAATCAGTCTTAAGAACACCCCTCTCCTCCCGCTCCTCCTTCTCTCCAACAGTTAGAGAGAGCAGGGAATGGGAGTTTTGCAGGTGGTTGTTGCTGCTGCCATTGCTCTTGCCCTGTGGGTCACTCCATGGGGTGCAGTCGGGTCTCTGCACCCCGATGGTCTCTGTGGGCTGCAGGGGGACAACCTGCTCCACCACGGTCTGCACCCAGGGCTGCAGGGGGGCCGCAGCTCTTAGTCCTTCCCCTGCTCCCATAGGGTCCATCCCACAGGAGACAGTCCTCAATAGACCACCCCAGCGTGAGTCCACCCCCTGGGCAACACCTCTACTGGGGGAAAAAACCTGCTCCCAGTGTAGGTCTCCTTCCTCCAAAGTCATGGCTGCAAGTCTCTTCCAGGATCTTGCTCCATCCTGGGCCTCCCACAGGGCAACAGCTCCTTCGGGCATCCACCTGCTCCTCCAGGGGCTGCAGGGGGATCTCTGCACCCTGAAAGATCTCCACGGGCTTCAGGGCGAGAGGGGGGGGAATAACTTTCAGTCCTTCCCCCTGCCCTGCTCCAGTGTGGGGTCCCTCCTTTGCCTCCTCCTGCTCTGACCTTGGTCTCTGTGTTGTTATCTCATGACTGGAATTTTCAACTGCACAACACTCCTAAATTCTTAAATATATTGTCACAGAGGAGTGACTGTGATTCTTAATTGGCTCAACTCTGTCCACCAGCAGGAAGTCCCTCCTGGACCTGGCTCCACAGGACAGGAGAAACTTCTAGCAGCTTCTAACAGAAACCATCCTGGAAGCCTCCCTTTCTACTAAAATTCAGCTACAGAAACCGATGACACCTGAAATTTTCCAAACACCTTTTGTAACTATGTATACTTCTTAACAAGGTTAATGGTGTTAAGGCATATAGACTGGATTTTATGTCCTGGCTGCTCTTGTTACACTGGTTGTAAAACAGTGTTTTGTAAAATGTACATATGTTGGTTATTAAGATATTTTGACAAGTTCTAGATATATTGCAAAATTTATTAAAAAAGGAAAGAAAAAACAAAACAAACAAACAAAAAACAAACAAACAAAAAAAACCCCAAAACAACCCAAGCCAACAAAACCAACATAAAAGATGAGTCATTAGAGGCCATTTTTGAGTCAGTACTGAGCAAATCTCCAGACTGATGCTCTGCGTTGCCAGAGGCAGAGTCTTTCATGTCAGATATTGAACTGTGGCTTTGATTGCTTATAATTGCAGGGTCCTATGACATTTTTTTAAGGAATTCAGGGAAATAAAGGTCTAGCATCCTGGTGATACTCCAGTGCCAGTAATGACATTATATCCCTAATTTTTTTATCTTAGATTGCAGCTGGGAAAAACAGTGCATCTCATTTTCAACACTTACAAGAAGAAAAACCCAAACCCCACTGTTCACATGCTGCTAGTAGGAAAGGCTGTAGTGCTTCTAATCCAAAAGAAGACTGTGTGAAGGATCTGCAGTTGCACTTTGGGGCAGTGCAGGAAAAATGTAAGGTGTTGCTTTTAATCCAAAAGACAAAACCTGTCTTTTTTCCTATAACATGGTTATATTACTCATTTTCCTTTCCAAACAATATGTATTTATGATAGCAATCCAAAGCAGTAGAAGTAAACAAGATTTTGCAGATTCTTCATAAAAATAATGTACCCATTATAGGTCTTGTGATTCCCCCAGATGAGATTTTATTTTACTCTTGGTTTAAGTATTTGCCAGCTCTTAGAATAAGTATATTCCTGGGGTTCAGGTCTTCACTGATGTTAATCTAATGACAATGCTGTGGCTAGTCACCTTAAGAGAGCTGGAAAAACTAAATTTGAGTATCAGATGGAAATCTTCCTTTGTCCAGCTCCTCCTAGGGCTACTGAATCTAGTGGCTATTTTGCTTTACTGCTTGTGTCTTTTCTACACTTATGATGAAAGACCGTACTTTCCACCAACCTGGATTTCTGATACAGTTCTCTAGAAACTAGTGATAGCAAAGAAATGTGTGCAATTAAAACACACCACTTCAAGCAGCTGACACACTTCTCAGTAAAAATTTGAGCCTTTTTCCTTGAGGAATATAAAGAATAGGAGAAAGGAATCGGAAAGCAGACCTATACTATAGCTGTGGATTCAGAACCAGGGGACATGCCTTGGACTGAAAGGTACCTGAATGCTGCTGAAGAAATGATCCCCACTGTCCACATGAATGAAGGATCTTGGTCTTTCACCCTGAATAAAATCTGATACCTTCCAGCATTCCATATGGTATGATCCCAAATTCTAGACTTACAGAGAGGATTGTGTGCCCTTCCTTTACATATGTGTCAGCCACGAAACACTTTTGAATCTTTGAAACACCTTTGAAACACTCTTTGAAACACTCTGAATCCTGCCCAGATTGAAATGTTGTGGTAGCAGGGAGAGCCCTACCCTGCTAAAAGAGATACCGCTATTAGAATCAGCAGAAAATCACTGAAAAGTACAGAAGGCTACAGAGAGTCTTACTTTCTCACCTCTAGATAGCTGTTTCTGTTCTGAATTATTTTTAATAGGTACAACTCCCACTTTGCTTTTTGTATATGTGTCTATTATTTGAGAGCTATAGGTATATAAAAGTCATCTGGGTAGTTTCCAGCACTTGAGAAGATAAAAAATGCATTTTTAAAGTAGAACAATCTGAAGCTTGTTATTCTAGAGGTAAATTGTTAACCTTTTCACTATGTAACGGTCCACGGACTTGAAGAAAAGAATAGGATGTGGATCACAGTTCCTTTTATTTTACAATTCACCTCAGATTAAATGGCAGTTCTTTCTTTGACATTAAGTTTTCCAAAGATAGAGACAAGGGATTAAATGGTTTAAATATCATTTACATCACAGTCAAAAGAATAATCACATAAATCAGAATTTATGAATAATTAATCACAACTGCTATTACATTAGCACAATACTATTTTTAATTTATTTGGATCACAATGGTATCTTTACCAAGCTGGCAATGGGTAAGAAGCAATTAAATAAGCACACTGATTAACTGATGAGTCATTGTATAGGCATACAGAGATAGATTGACTGATTCATTGATTGGTTATTTGATGAATCTTTTCACTGTGATCATGCCACAACATATATGAATGACAGGGAAACTCTTGTGTCATAGGCAATGTCCTCAACCACAATAAAATTATAAAAGTCTCACAAATATTGAGAAGCATTGTTAATGCTGTTTTCACTGAAAGAGAACTATTTTGCTTTCAACAAAAGGAATGGAATCTAAACCCTGTCGCAGCTGCCATAATCTGCTGAGTGCTTACAATTCAACAGGGAGAAAAGAGCTGTGAAGTGCTCTGGTAATGATCCTCCTGCCTGAAGAGTAAGTGAAACTTTCAAAACACTCAAAATTTGCCCATTTTTACGTTCCTGATAGTGAAAGAAAACATGGTGTTTTTCTTCTGAAAATGTCAGATGAGATATGCTCTGTTTTTCTACCTTTTTTCCTTGTTTCCCTACCCAGATGTCTACTAATTCATACAGTTCCATGGAAACAGACTAAAACGAGTTAAAGACTGGGGAGAAGTTACAACAGGGAATTTGAAGAAGCAGCTTTTGATTTTGTCTTTCTGTCAGGTAATAATGTGAAACTGATACTTAAAATGTATTTAAAAGCAGCTAAAGAGAAAAGCATGGATCTCTAGTTTTCTATGATAAATTAGACTGGTATTTCAAAGGAAGACATTGCAGATGAAGGCAGGTGGAACTTTCAATCAAAAATCAGTTCTCATTTGGCTTGCAGAACCAAAGCTTTCCAGAAACATGTGGTGTTGCTTTTAGCAAAGATAGAATTACCTGTGAAAAGGAGCACACATACCTCTACATTCAGTAGGCAGGTGGTCACAGAGCTCATGTGATAATTGAGACAAATTGATACTGCTGTTCTCCCTGATTCAGATGTATAACTTCATCTTTATACTCTTGTTTTCATTCCAAAGATACTGTTTTTACTCCAGCATAGTACTGGGGAAATCTGAAATACCAGAAGTAACTTAGGAGTGAAAAAGTTGTTTACTTCCTTGCTTTGCTTTCAAGACCTAAATACTGCCCACAGTTACAGAAAAATGTATATGACTTACAATCTGCTTTCTATTCCCAAATTACCAAGATGGGGTATTGTGAAAAAGAAATTCATGCTACTTATGTTCATCTAAACTCTATAAAGGTTATACTATAAATTGTGTATTAAAGATAGAACATATCTTTATTTTACAGATTACTTAGTATTTGCTTTTTATTTTGTTCCAGTACTGAAACTGATTAAGACATTTTCTGAATACCAGAAGATGTGCAGAATACCAGGAAAAGAAGACAAATGCTCTAGCAGAAAAGACAAAAGTTCAGGCATGAAGGAGAGGATAGAGATGTATTCATTTAGTCATCACACCAAATGAGAAGATGAATTAATATAGACAGATACACTGTCCATTGTTTCAGAGTGTAATTGGAAACCTTCAAACATATGTCTCTTAAAATTAGGTGTCCCTTCAAATTCACGCAGACCATTTTACTCCAATACCTAGATCTATACCTGGAGACCAAGGGAGAGTCATACAACCTAAATGAAGTGCCAGCAGAGATGCAGTTGGGACACTTCCACTATTGTCAACAAGGAAGAAAGCAGTGTTTTACAGAGAGCAATTAGATCTACAGTGGGTCATTGTCTGGAGATGAGTATCTGGCTCAATTTTTTAAGTGGATAGCTGAGGACCACAATCCCATCGGGAAACTTCTGTACAGTGTTTGATCACAATTGCAGAGTCAGGTATAGATCAGTTCATGTTGGAAGGGACCTTTGCAGGCCATATTCTACAATCCCAACTGTATTTCATACATTGGTTCTCAGGTAGGTAATGCTTTGTTTAAATGACTTGGAAATGGAGACCTGTTGTCAAAGCAGTGTTTCACAGACAGGTGGCAAAGCCCCTGAACAGCTCCTAGGAAGGAGACTGCTAAATCAGGAGATTCAGGGCAGAACAAACCCCAGTCTGTGTAAAGCCAAGTGCCAGGCAGATATGGGCACTATGGTTTGACAGCTCTGCTGGATGGTACAAAGGCATTCCTATTGCTCAGGTAGGGTGTTTGAAAAAATGAAGAGTAAAGCAGAGGCAGAAGGCAGAAAAGCAGCCAGGTGGGAGAATGGAATCTGTGAATAAAAGCACATGTCCTTACCATACTGTGCTTCAGGAACAGTACTTTGACACAACCCTATTTATTTCACAAAGGAAGCACAAAGAGAGATTCAACCTCATTGTCAGTTTCTCCTCTAACACAAAGGATCCTCGGGACTCTAATTACTAGCTAGGTTCTCACATCAAGAAAGGGAAATGCTGGTAGGAGACATGGAATTTATTTTTAAGAAGATGAAACTATGAGCAGGTTTTTCTGATGAACCACAAAAGAGCAGATGCAAGCATGTTTAAAAAACTCCAAAACAGACACAGTAATTTTAAATAAGGCTAAAAGACAAGAGGTGCAAAAGGGGATCAAAGCAGCATCTGGTGGTTTTTGAGAAAAAGAGAAGCTGACTTTAAAAACAACGTTAAACCTTTGTTGGATTAGCTGCTATCAAAGGCTTCAGTAGAAAAGCATCAGAGGAACTGATGAAATGACCGGCAGCCTGCCTGTCATAACTTTAAGTTTTCTGTGAAATAACCAGTGTTAGTCAAACTTTTGTTCTGAATTTGCTAATGGAAGTGACCTATAGCTTGAACTTCAAAGCTCAGAAACCATGTTTCACAAATACAGTGTAAGCCAGTCATCTGGATACAAAATCGAGCTTGCCATAATTCTTTAACAGATTTTATATTTAAAAAAAGACATCTATTCATAATATAATGACATGCAAAGAAAGAGACTGGAGGCTGTTCCAACTGAGACATACTTTTTTTTTTTTTTTTTTTTTTTCCCCCCTCCTTCTTTTTCCAGGGGAAGAGCTTTCTTTGAATTACAGCCAGAATGAATAGTTCGTTGTAGGGAACAGGAATGAGGTTCCTAACAGTCACTCCAACATGTTAGACCTCTGGAGCACAAGGCTGTCTCCAAAAACTTACCAATCCTATGCAGTTCTGGCACAATCCTTGTAATAGATGCTACAGTCTAAGTAGTTAATTTGAGTTGGCCAAAGCCCAAGCAAGAGAATGAAACTGCTGTCAGGCAAGAGAAATGAATGCTAAGGCTGTACTGACATATTCAGCAGAGTATACCCACTACCAGCCTATGTGCATTCAAAGAATTAAGTGAGGAATTACTGGATGACTTGCTCCTTTTAGCCTGGTTACTAACCTAGACAAAACTAACGTACTATGGCTATACTACAAGTGATACATTCAAAAATTATGTGAGGCTCTTTACCCATCTTCAAACTGAATGGAAAGACATAATTTGTTTCAAAGTAGTGATTCACACTGACCTCACCCTTACAAAATGAATACTGAGGTAGTACAAAATTACTGGAGTCAGTAGATCCTTGCAGAAATGAAGAGTTTTATATGGTTCTAGTGTTACTAGTGCAGATTTGGGTTTCCTATTCCTACACGAATTTCTGCACAGACTGCATGAGAAACCACTTTTGTTATCAGCAGAGAAAAGTCATTCCCAAAGAGAACTTTTGTAGGTGCTTCCATTTTGGCATTCCTGCTTTTGAGACCTTTCCTAGAGCTGAGCAAATGTTCCAGGGAAGACAGCACAAGATTGAAAAAGAGCACAAAAAGGCAGTGGTTCTTTATAATAAGAGATTGAATTTGAGGATGAGGTTTTTTTCTATTTTTTATTTTTGTTTGGTTTGGTTTTGTTTGTTGGGGGGCTGTTTTTTGTTTGTTTGTGAATAAAACCCAACATTAGTCGATGGTATATGCTTAAGTTATCACACTGCTTTCAGTGTTATCTGTGTTGGAAGAAGCTTGGGGCCAGGGCGAGCTCTATTCCCTTTCAAGAACTCTCTTGAGTCAGGAATCTTAGAAGGAACTTAACAGATGGTGTGAAATTTTACAGTGTTGCAGTAATGTAACAAGTGCAAGTGGGGTAATGCTAAAGCTTTAACCCTTCGATAATTTCCCCACCGGACCACCACAAATACTGCCCTAAGTAGAAGAACAAATAATTGATCGTTGAAAGAAGATCGTTGTCCTCTGCTCCAGAGGACATGACTACTGGTTTCAACAATCACAGAAAAGAATTTTCTTCCAAAACAAATGCAAGTGTACAGTAAAGTAAGTATGCAAGAAACAAATAAACCAAACACACCAAACAAAGAATAATAAAACTGTTTATAAATGTCTAATAAAAACCTGAAACAAAACCCCCCAACAAAAACTATACAAACTAAAAAATCCAAACCAACAACAACAAAACCCATTTGGAAAACACAGTTACTCTAAAATCTACCAAGAGTAACACAATCAAACATTTCCAACAGTGATAGGAAAGTGTACTAGGGATCTCTACATGAACTGTTTAATCCACTCTCAGACTCCCTGAAGTGTCTTAAAATTTGTCTTGAATTGCTCTAAAAGGTCTCTATCTGACTTTGATATAGAAACCAGCTTTTTTGGCTTTCCAGAAAAATTCATTTAAGACTCAAGATGACTCCTGGTATTTCATGCTGAAGACCCACTTTCTTGAAGGCCTTTTCACTTTAAATGCTATGGATATATTTTATCTCTCCTACTTTTATAATGTCATCAAGGCTTATCAGCAAGTTCTTGTAGAAATAGGGAAGTGGATTGTCAACAACATAATATTGCCTGTCATCTCTAAGGGTTTAACATGCCATAAATTGGAATATTTGGGTGCAAATTTCTTACGCTTCATAACATATCAGGACACAGGTTAAAGAAAAACTAAACATACAGAAGTGTTACCTAGGAGAAGGTAAGATAAAGTTCTATTTAGGTTTGTGGGTACTGCAACATGCAAAGAAAAAAGTGTGTGAATAAGGAGTTATGAACTTGTGATTGAAAAATTGCTGCTTAGTCTTTCCAAAAGCCATACTCAGGCTTTAGAATAAACACATTTTTGTGTTGCATGAAAAGCTAACAGAAAGTAGATTATGAAGACACAAACTGTTATCATTAAAGGATTTTGCTGCATTCAGTTTATTAAACACTAATTTACACAAGATTTCAGACACTTTCATCTAGCCTGTCATCCCTATGTTACCTTATAATCAATAGAGATAAATTAGCTCCTCCAGAGGGTTATTAATTTTATTCTGTCAGAGAAACATGAGATGGCATAACTCCTCAAGATGGAACTGATGCAAGAAGAGTGATCTGGATCTTTCCACAATATGTCTCACAATAAAATAAGAATGAACAGAATAGCTAAATTTGCACAATGAGTCAGAAAATTAGGCATTTTTCAGAGGCTATCAAAGGCCTCCTATGCTTTCAAAATTAGGTCATGTTCTGGGGTTTCAGGTCCCAGTTGACAGTTTCATTCTCAGGGGTGTTATGCCATTGCGCATTCAGATTCAAATTCAGATTCCAATTTTGCAAGATAAATGAGTTAAGACGTCATGTCTAAGAAGAAAATGACAGATCCACAGTCTGTCACCTTTGGCAGAAATCAGGTCTTTTATATGTACACATCAGATTAAGGTGCTTAATCAAACCCCTCTATTTTTCAATTAAAACAATCTGCCTAGCTAGCTCATAACAGATAGCCAGACAGCTATTGGTGTAGCTAAGGTCACAAAGAAGGTCAAGGTAATCCTCCTGACTGAAAAAATACTAAAATTAACAGGAGGATGTATTTCTCTTTTCTATACAAAAGGATGTTAAAGAGTTTACTTCTGACTTAGATTCTTATTGGTGTTGAACCACAACGTCATTCTCCACTGTGAAGCTATTACATCTCAATGAGAAGCTCTGGAAGAAATTGATATTTCATTGAAGTTGTACATCAGTGCATGTGGTTCATTACAAAGTGAAATGTGCTCTTTTGCATTTAAATGGGCAAGGAGATGAAAACATTAAATTGTGGTTCATTACAAACAAACATAAGACTGTCCATTTGTTATACTCTATTCCTCTGACTCAGCTGGTGAGCAACCAAATCACTAATACAAACTGGTATACTTGAAAATCTGGTATCTTGATACCATTTGATAGGTTTGTGCCTTTACTAAACTTAGAGAAAGATGTTGATTTGCATCCTGCAGAGTAACTAATATTCTGTAGCTAATTGTGTGCACTGCCATGACAGAACATCTAAAGAAGGACATTACCACATATGTCTCAGAGGGAAGAGGAAGATACTTCATTTATAGCCACCCATCTGTCTAGTCACAGCAGAATTACATACAAACACAATACCCAAATTACCGTGTCCTTCAGGAACCACTCTCCCATCACAACCTGGCTCTCTGTACAACTCAGTTCACATATCAGTTCACTGTGTTACAAGTCTGTATATCATATGCTTGATAACAGGGACAGAAATTTGAATCACAGAGTTAGAGGGGAAAAGACAAATGCAAAGCTTAATATCAATTTAAGAAGCAACAGTTAAATTGTTGGGTTTTTTTCCCTAGTACAGAATTTGTGTTGCTGATGTCTCCCAGTGGGACACTGTCCTGTGAAAGTGAAAAATACTGCAAGTTTTCAAAAGGTCTTGCCAAATTGCAGCTGAGCAAAGATGAATGTTCTGTTGGAGCATAGAAAATAAGGTTCTTTTCAGATTTAGATGACTCAGAGATTTTTAACAGTAATTAACTGTTGAGAATATTGATAACTTATAATTCATCATCAACATGAAAGTAAAGAGAAGTCATTATCGCACAGACTTCTCAGTGGCACACTCCATAGACACATCTTTAAAGAACCAGAGAAAGCACTCTAATGTATAAGCAAGGGACTGTACAGGGCATCCTTCCACCATACTATAAACATCCTGAATCTAATGCTGACCAAGCTCCTGTGTCTTCATGAGGCAGCTCAGCATGATTTGCATGTCCTAACAAAAATGTAACACTACACCTAATACAGAACATTTCTCAGCAGGAAAAGAGTTTGGATATGGTATCATGCAGATGCAGTTGAATTGCTTTTGAATTACTTATTTGTATGTTACATCCCATGATTCCAGTGGTGGTGTGAGATGCTGCCAGCTTCAGCAATTCAGCAGTGGCTATGATTATGCAGTATAGTTATTCAGTGCCGTCAATGTAAGCTTAGATTAGGCTTGGAAAAATGTCTTTATTGCACTTTGAGATAATCTGTATCCTGAGCAACTATCCTACCATCAATTAAAAAATAAATAAATAAATAAAAGTTTGTTCTGTACTCTATGCTGACATATTTACTTAGGTGTATTTGCAAATATAGATGTGTTTGTGGGAGGCATTTTCATGTTTATGTTTCTGACAATAAGTGTCTGATCAATTGCTATCACCCTATATGGATTTTTGCTTAATACACTTTTAATCTACTCTGACTCTTCTTCTGGCTGTTAAACACCAGACCAGATTTCCTCCATTTCTTTATGAAAAACTACTGCAATTTCATTCAAATATTATTACTCACATGAGTGAAAACAGCTTAGCCAAAGTATGCATAGCTAGAAAATAACATCCTCATTTTTGCTCATATTTCTGATATTTCCGTGAAGAAGTTACTGTATAGACTCATCAGTTATACATCAAATCTTGTGCCTATCATGTGAGTCTTGTCAATGATGTTTGCTTAGAAAAAAAAGTTCTGTTCAGTAAGGAAAACCGTGTCAAAGTTAAAACCAGAAGGCACTAAAACAGACTTTGGTCCTCCTTTCTCAAAGAACAAATGGGGGTAGAATGACAAAAGAGAAGTTGCCCAAAGAAAATCCTTTGTACTTTAGTTGAATGGACACAGAAAGACCATCCTGCATGCATCACTAAGGAGGTGTGGAATAGGAGATTTCCACATGCCCTGGGTGAGGAACACTCAGGAATCTGTGTCAGGGAAAGCTGCCATAAGAAGGCACATTTGAGTTTTTGGACATCCCAAGAGGGGAGCAAAGAAGACCCCTGAAAAGAGATGGGAAGGGTGAAAACACAAGTGATGGGGTTTAAATAGCATGAGTGGGAAGGATGCATACATGGAAATGCTTGCCTTGGTGAAGGAACACCAAAGCAGAGAGAGGTGGGAATGGAGGAGGAGGAGGTGGGAATGGAGGAGGAGACGCTGCACTTCAGCAGGATAAAAACTGGTGGTGAGTTAGAGGGCTGACACATGAGCAACCCAACAATATGGAGTAGGGGAGGAGGAGGGATTAAAAAACAATTCAGGGAGTTCTGGCTGCAGGCAGTGAGCTTGAACCTCCTCATGAGAAATCACTATCCAAGTTATGAACTGTGGGACACTTAGAAACATTTTCTATAAAATGTTGCATAACTGGGACACCAATTTTTACCACAAGTTATTAGAAGTACCTTTACAAAAAAATCAGTCATTGAAACGCTGCACAGAGCAGTGAATATATTCTGCACTAAGTCAAAAGATTTTGGCAATTAAAGGAAAGGTTTGTACAGGTATAAAAAAAGTAAGGGAGTGTGTCCCTAGTAATAGTGAAGCATATGTGAGGCCCTTGTTTCGAATACAAAGTGTTTTACTCTGAGATCATGCAACTTCAGCAACAAAGCCAATTAATGACACAGCAGCAAGAGTGGGAT
>VXAU01002734.1:153471-185257 GCA_013399695.1 Formicarius rufipectus | reverse complement strand
TATTAAAAAAAAAGAAAAAAGAAAAAAAAAAAAAGATTACAAGGAGACTGGTCAGATAAAACAACACAAAGAAAAACAAAACAACCTAAAAAGACAAATTTATAAAGGCCTTTGGACCAGAAACAGAGACACTGTTAATTGCTTAAATATATCAGAGACATAATTTTAATTTAGGCAAACATATGTGGTAGGTCCTATCAATTTATACTCATATTCACTGGCAATCTTTGTGTTCTTTCTCTAGCATACAAGCTTAAGCATTTCCCAGNAAAAGAAATAATGCCCACAGCTAAGTGCCCAGTAAAAATAAATAAATAAATAAATAAATAAATAAATAAATAAATAAATAAATAAATAAATAAATAAAGGCAGCTACTACTGTGTTAACTAAAATGGTTGACAGTAAGGCATGCACTTAAGCAGCATTCATGTCTGAGAATAATTTAGCTGTGGCATGTTACTAGCCTGTTTGTGAAGTGTAGTAAATAGGAGCCCAAATTCCCAGAGGGGTAGAAGAATTGCAAAGTATTTTTTGAGATAACAAATATCCCACTTGTGGCATCTTGTCACCAATCAACAGTTAAAGAACTCTAATTTTAAGCAGCAACCTCAAGCAAACGGGAATTCCTAGGTTTCTATAAAATCCCAGATAAAATGGGGATCAAATTTCAGTAAAGAGGAAAATTGTCTGAAATAATGTCATGGTTTAATCCCAGACAGCAACTAAGCACCACATAGCCATCATGTCAGCAGAGGAGAGAGAATTGGAAGGGTAAAACTGAGAAAACTCAGCTTGAGAAAAGACAGTTTAACATGTGAAGCAAAAGCCACACAGGGAAACAAAGCAAAACAATGAATTCATTCACCACATTACATGGGCAGGCAGGTGTTTGGCCATCTCCAGGAAAGCAAGGCTCCAGCACATGTAGCAGTTTTGCGGGACGAGAAAAAGCTGTCGCTTCAAGGCACTTCATTCTTCTTCCCTCAGCTGTATACACTGAGCATAATGCATATGGTTTGGAATACCCCTTCTGTCAGCTGGGGTCAGCGGTCCCATATGTGACCCCTTTCAGCGCCTTGCTCACCCCCAGCCTACTCACTGGTGGGGTGAGAGGCAGAAAAGGCCTTTACTCTGTGTAAGTCCTGCTCATCAATACCTAAATTATCCCTGTATTATTGGTGCTATTTTGGTCACAAATCCAAAACACAGACCTGTGCCATAGGTTGCTGTTTGAAAATGAACTCTATTCCAGCCAAAACCAGCATAAAGAATGTATTTAAGAGTGCACCACTTTTGCAAGAGCTTTTAAAGGAGCCACACTGATATTCTATGCATTACTGGAAGACTGGCAGGCAAATACAAAAAGATTTATTTTATTTTTTTTTTTACTTGCAGAAATTGTAGAAGTAGGGAAGGAACATGTAGTGGTATTGCTAAAGTATAATAATATGTGTCAACCTATCTGGGCTAGTAAAAATCAAAGCAAAAAGAAAAAAAAAGGGAGCTTTCTGAAACACTCTTGACACTGTACTTAAATTTTAAAATCATGACATAAAACCAAAGGATATATTTTTAAAATATTTATTCTGATGGGAGAACATTTCATTTTAGCTGTCAAGCTGTCAGTCTAAGCTGACGATTCAAAATGAAGCTTTCATTTGATGCCTGAAGTACCCCAACTAGCACAGGAGGGCACAGAAGAGTAGGTCTAACTGTTGCATGACTCTTTGGGTGTTTTTGGAATTTAGGAAAGCAACTAAATAGGCTTGTGACAGACCCAAGAATTGTTTCATGGTCAGCTCTCACTAGTAGGAGAGCTATACTATGGATGTACTATGAGGTGTGTGGATATTTTATTCCAAAGTTCATTTAAAAGACAAACAAGGAGGCATGCTCTCAATGACATAATAGCAGTAAAAGACTTCACTACTGTTTCTCATAGTCCCAGTTTTCTGTACGCACGAGGTCCAGTTCTACTAGTGATAACTGGCCCAACTCACAGAACTTGGCAAAAAGAACTCCAGGCTGTTATCTAATTAATCCTCTAAACCTGAAGGTAGGCCTCTAGTAATGCCAGTGCAAATATCAGGAAAGGTGTCCACAGTACTAGATGATCTTTAAAGTTTCTTCCAACACAGGAATCCAAAATTTTTCCTTATGCTACAAGAACCTGAAGAAAGAATTTGGTGGGGTATTGAGACTTTTTACAGCCATAAATAGAAACACTGTTTCTATTTACAAATAGAAACACTATCACATTTGTAAGTGAACGTAACCAAAGTATTAGGTTTGCAGGTGGACCGGCCATTTGGTGGCAGATACTGAGAAACAGTTTGCAGAGGATTTGGAGGAGTGGGGAAAGCCGATGACTTGTATTTCCATGTCCCTTCCAGCTGACCCATGTCCCCTACCATTCTTCTGGGGCACAAGCTATATGGAAGTTAAACTTTAGATATGAAGTTCAGGTTTGTCCACAACTGCAACAATGGTGCAGCTGGATTTCCCAGCTGTGCCCATGTTCACACCCAGCCCAGAGGCCCAGGACTTCCAAGGCCACTCTTCTACACTGATGAGCTAATGGACTGGCTGGAGACAAGTGACTGACTTTAAGCTAAGAGTCTGACTGAACTTCGAGACACCTTCTGTCACAATTAATTATTTGACTGAGGAGCTACAGATACAGGAGCTCTCCAGGTGGGAATTTCAGAGCGTTGTAGAGATTCCCCCAGGCAGCTCCTTCAGTGCCTCATTCAATTTGTGAGCTTAAATGTCTTGATTAACATCCTGAGTACAGTGTCCCAATCAGATCCTACTGGGGAATTAATCAAATAATATGTAGACAAGCCATTTGAAAATAGCCTGTAGAAACTTGCTGCAGATGCAGAAATGCTTGTGTAGGGCAGTCTTTCACATGTACTTTTGCAACAGTTCAAAGATGTTTTTTATGTCATTTAGGATAGTTCCTGAAAACACACAGTGCATGCACTGGGGTTGCCAAGCAGTACCACAAGCCAGCAGAAGAGTGGTTTGGGGAGTCCAAGTTAACAACACGATTGAAAAGACCCCTGCAAGGAAAACTCCTATGTTCATCCAAACAGTAATCATCGCTTGGATGATCTCATTCTCAATACACATATTACCGTATGCCAAGGTCCAAAGTTTGTTGAGCTTTTTTTTTTTTTCAAAAAAGTATTCTTTCCATAATTATCCATGTCACAATCCTTTGCATCACAGCAGAGTCATTCAGAGAAGGTGTAGATTTGGCTAAGCTCTCCAAAGAGCTGGGGGAGGGTGTTATTATTTCTCACACTGCACACTCAAGAAGGATGTGTTGTAGTAAGGAATCACAGCAAGATGGGAACTGTGGAATGACTAACTCTGTTTCTCACTTTCCCATAGTTTGTATTTCCACAGAATCTATAAAACTGTAAGATTATATATAGAAAGAGTAGGCAACAATGTATTTAAAATCTAACACAAATTGCAAACTGAGAGCTTAGTAGTATTTGTTTAACAAGATTCAGCACAAAGCTTGGAGTTGGGAAATTGCAAATCCTGCACGACATCTGCCAACAAATGTAATCTAATTCTGCTTTACTTTGTATTGTTAAAAAACCCCAAACCTTAAAATCCAGAAAAGTTGTTTCATTTTAGTCCTTCTACTCTCATTGTTAATTTTCATCTACATTTTCACACAAACCATCAGACAAATGTTTCCAAAAAATCAAGTCTGAACAATGGAATTAAATAATAAAGCCCCTATAAGTAACATTGAGTTTGAGAGCATCACTGTTAAGAAAATATCGGTACATGTAAGGTGATCTTCCCCTATTTAGGTATGTGCATGTCAAAGAGAAAAGTTAAGGGATGCTGATTTTTTTTTTTAAATTTTAAAATTTTAAAATTTTGGATTACCACAAAGACCACATTTAAATCATTAAGATCTGCTTTTTCTTATTATAAAACTTGTATTTCTAGGAAGAACTATAAGGGACAGACTCAAGGATGTGTACAGTTCATAAATGAGCAATGAAGTATTGAGTAAGCTTTCAGTGAGCAATATCAGCTGATGTTTGGGAGAACTCTAGAAGCCAACACAGATCTCTTTTGATTCAGCTGCTTAAAATATGCAGTCTTGCCATTCTAGTTTATTAAACTTCACCTAACATATTAGTCTTATTTACAGGTTTTCTCTACCTGGAACTACAAAACACTCAAGGATGCTTCAGCCTGCATGAGAGATAAATAGAGGAGAGAGATAGAACAGAGGTCTACTAAATTATCGGTAGTTAAAAGAAGGTGGATACAGACTGCTCATTATCTTTTGTGATACATCAGTAAAGAAATAACTTGTTACCAAAATGAAGAACAGCCATCAAAAAGTCCAACCCAAGAAAAATGAAGGAAAACAAACATAATTTGTCTCACACAACAAATAAAGGTAAGGAGCTCCTTGTAAATTTTTACAGAGGTTCCAAACCTTGAAAGGATGAATTGATGGGGAAAAAAGTCTGGTTTGGAATCATTAAATATGAACTTTTTCTATTACAGAACTCATATGTGAAAATCTTGAAGAGATAACAGGTACATCCTATACCTAAAAAGATACCCTGTACTGACAAAAAAAAAAAAAAAAAAAAAAAAAAAAATCAATTTCCACCCTTAGGTGTCATCTTTTTAAATATCTATCCTCAGCAGCTGTTGTAGCATCATAAGCTTCTCTCCTTTGTGGCCACTGAACAAGAAGCCTTTACTGAAAAATACTTTATTGAAAATTATAGAAATATATTAATATTAAAACATAAAACAACAGAGGATTTATTTTTAAGTGTTCCTCCACAGCTTAAGTAAGCGTTGTTAAATTCCTCCATGCTGCTGGTTACATAAGGAACAGCATTCGTATATGGATCACTAAAACTGCAGATTGTAATTTGATGTCAGAAAAACCTACCACTTCTTACTATGTATGATACACTCACCTTCTAACAAGGAAGCACTGATATTTTATGTTCCCTTAAGCCCTTTTCTTTCCACCTTACCCTGTGTTTACATTTGGTTTAGTTTTTCATTTCCAGTTCTTGATTACTCCTCTCTTACCTTAAAACTAGATTTTCTGTGAACCATCAGCTACCCTGGCAATCTTGCAATACTGCTCTGAGTACAGCACTTGCATTTGTACTTCACAAATATCCTGACATTTTTATAGGGCTCTTAGAAGAATAAACTGTGAAGAACACGGCTTTCAAAGTAGTGACGTTTAAGAAGGAGAAAAGACTTATGTGTACTCCTTAGCTTGCTTCTTCCAGATGTATTAAAAAACCTACCAAACAAAAAAACAACAGTAATGTTTTCAAGTTAATGGATTAATAACTAACACATGCAATAGACGAATAATAATAATTTTAAACCACTAGCAATTATTTCTATTTATTTATGGAAATAGTGCGGCAGGGGAACAGTGACCTGCAGAGAGATACATTAAACACTGCAGATTTGCAAAAATGCACACAGGAAGAGTGTTTCTGAGGAGCCAGGCTGCAAAAGAATGTTTCAGTAAGAAATTATGCTACGCACTCACTTCCATTTGTTAACATGCACCAGCCACAGCAGTGCAACTGCATTTCATTGTTGCCTTTATGTATTTACTAGTGTGCTGAAGGCAAAGTGTTTACGCAGCATTTCCATATACACTGTTTTAAAAAAAAAAAAAAAAAGTGGGAAAAACTTCAATTCACCATGTCAAATGAGAGACTGGTTCAGCCTGGAGCCTGTGCACAATTTCTCATCTATGAATGTCAGTCTATGTAATGAAAAGCTACACAATTCATTTCTGCACCTGTAGCCATCCCTGTGGCCCCTCCAAGAAGTCAATTCCATGTACTGGTCTCAACATGATTATTTTATTGACATTGCTCTGCTGAAAGACTTTTGCAAAATGCCATCCAATTTTCCAGCTCTTTCTAAAAGATCAAGAGATGGAACTTGCATTCTTAGGCAGGAATTTACACTGATGAGTGCCTATTGTCTTGAATACAAATGCTGCTCGCAGTGTTTGCCCAAAGGTAAATGTGAATGACTATAATAACTAACTGCAGTTAGACCCTGAGAGCAGACTTGTATTGGAGATAAAATATGTTTGTGCTGGAGAATACCTTTTTCTTGAACAACCCTCAGGCTAAGATCTACAAGGTCTCCTAATTAGGGAGGATGGCATTGAGCTTGAAATCTGTAATTCCAAATAAAACAGTGGGAAAAGGTCTGTTACTTCTACTTGGAAATGATAACAACTATGCAACATTACTTTTGCTGGTAATAGATCCTGCAGGTTGAGATCCATTTCTGGCAGAGATTTGCAGGTAGCAAACCACTCTGGCCCATGGGTTTATTCCTGTAGTGGGAGGTAAGCTAATGGACTTCACAACCAGAGCACAACCTGGCCGGGACACTAACCTACACTTCCTAAGATTTTCCTGCAAGTACAGAAATAAGTTCATATTGAGCTAAACCACCTAGATAGTGCTCCTTTCTCAAATCACCCTAATATATAGCCTTTAATGTTTTAGTTACTTACATGAGACAGACTTCTGCATCTTCAGCTAAAACTCACAAATCAAGGTTAGGAATAAAGCTCACTTTATCATATTAATCACTTGAATAATATGTTTAGAAGATGTGAAATTAATTTATAATATTTTTTAAACACTGCTAAGGAATGAGTTATTTTCAAATCTCTCACAATCTCTGATCGTCAAAAGGATGACATTATTTTAAAACTACTCAATGAGAAAAGTTGTAGGAATTTAACTATCATATGCTCACTAAATTATGAATTATAGAAGGAAAAAAACCCACCATAACAGTTACACTGAAAAAATAATAATAATTGGGAAAAAAATCCTATTATGATCTCTGAGCTGTGCAACACACATGGTTGAGTGGATTAATTTTATCCTATTGGACACTTGATACCAAGAACAAAAGGGTAGAAAAAAAAAATCCAAGAGGATGTAACTAGCAAACAAGATACTTCATTATTTCGACTGGCAATGCAAAGCATATCTTTCATGAATAACTTACTGAAAATATAATCTCCTTCACATGGTGTGTGCAACAGTATTAAAAGTACTCTCATGTAGATCTGCATCTTCATAGTGTTTTTAAGATTGTGCTAGATATGTCAGATTAGAAAGCAGCAGTAATAGAAACAAAATTTAAGCATATGTCTAACGATGTCCCTAAAGTGATTCTAATAGCACCACAAATACGAATATAAGTCGTAGACACCAGAATGTTTAGAGACAATGTTAGAGGCTTGTTTATTCTCATCTCCCATGCAAATATTTTTTACTCCAATATTTTTCATTTTGAAACATTTCTTTGTACTGAACTATAGAATGATTCCAAGAAACATATATTTTAAATATTCAGATAATCTGAATATATGCAAATATTGTAGAACTGGATGTTTATTGCAGCACAGCCAGAGTAGAATAACTTTTTCTATTCTTGTTATTAAACCATACAATCAAATGCAGAACTATTTTGCTTTTCATTTTAGATTCTGATTAACTCTACTTAAAAGCATCAATCCAGGAAAAAAAACAAACTTAAAAAGTCATACGGGAGGATAAGCATAAAATGCCATTAAAGTGGGTATTCTTTCATGGCACTAGAGAAAAAAAAATAAAAATAAAAGGAAGTTACTTTATTTACTTACTTCTGAAAATTCAGGGTTTTTAATGGAAATTATAACGCAAATAAGTTACCTTAGAAGACAATTTCATTGCCTGATTTCCTGCCCCATATTTAGACTTTTTAAATTTTTTTCAGATCACTGGTTTTACTAGCACTTGATAGTTTTTGTGACTGCAAGGCAAATTAGTTCAGCTTGCCTAGATCCATTTTCAGTGTTTTAAATGCTTCACCCTTGTTATGACCACATATTTAAGCCACATCTTACAATTTCAAACAGAAACAATAAGATGGCAGATAATTTTCTCGAAACTTATCTTCTGTTATAAGATAGAGATATGCAAATACAAGCATTTTCTAAACTTCTACAGCTGTGTGAGTCTTTAATAACGTTATTTTACACTTTTCAGGAGATTTACAAAAGCAACTAAATCCACCACTTAGATGCTATGTTTGAACTGTAAAACCTAAATTTCACTAATGAAATGACAGAAAAAGAGTGCTGCTTATGATAGCCGTGAATATGGTGGCATGAACTCTCAAAAGTTTGTACTAAGTGCTTTTATGAGAGAGAGAATTTGGTGTGAGTTTTCCAAGAATTACAGAAAATGCAGGAGAACTCCTGGTATCTCAAAACTTCTCATTGTGGTAGTCTAAGCCTATGGTATAGAGGAGATTCCACCTAGTCCTAAATTTTATCCTTCACTTTATAATCAGCAGTCTTCATCCAGTCTGTCTATTGCTCCAGTTCCTAAAGAGCCCCCAGAAAAAGCTCCCAAACTGCCAGCACATGTGGGTAGATGAGGGTGTCCTGTCATTGCTCACCTAACTACTCTTTCCTACCTGCCCTGGCTTCTGCCCACAGATGAAATGTGGCAGCAAACCAAAGGAATTCGCTCCAGTATTCAATATTCCTCATGTAATGGAATACAAAATGCTCTTGATTTCATTTTTGGAAAATGAATTATAGGGGAAAGATGCCTGAAGTCAGAACTTTTTTGTGTATATATATAATTTCATTCGTATAATGCTTTTTATGTGTGTATATATTTCTAGTTCATACATATATAGAAACATATGAAAAATCACATTTATACTTGCATTTGTATAGAATATACACATCTATTAAAATTTAGAACTTAAAAATTTAGAAGTAAATAAAAGATAAGAAAAGGACTCAGTCATCAACAGTGATGACAGTTCCCTACCTCTCACAGGAAGTGAAAGGACAAGAGAAGAGGAAAGAAGGGAGGAAGGTATGGAAGGATGGATGAAGGGAGAGAGGAAAGGAAGGCAGGAAGGAAAGAAGCAAATGCTCTTCGAAACAGCAAGATACCTAGTTACTGAGCATCCACTCAGCAGTTCAAGAACAATTTTAGTACCTGAAATAGATAAAATGTCTCTTAAAAACTCTCGAGCCAGAGACTCTGGGGCAGAAAGCAGAGTTTTATTTAGCTGTCAAGACACTGAAATAACCAAGGAAAGATTTTATTGTTATATCTTCTTGTCTTTTTTTTTTTTTCCTTTTAATAGTTTTAAAAAGAACTCTTTCAATAGTTCCTCCAAATATATATTTAAATAGATTAATTTTTCCTTAAAGGTTGCCAGTGAGAGAGAGGAAAAAAGAAAAGGAAGAAAGAAAATAAACCAAGATCATTTCTAGTGACAGAATAATGTGACAGACAACAACACTTCACCTTCACAGGCTTTCCAACTCTTAAAGCCAGCTCTCAGTGCAACAATAAATTACTCTCAGGTATTCAGTAGGTGATAGGGTGTATTTCTTCTACTGTACTTGTATACTCATGCAATATACAAAGAAAAGCTAACATGTAGAAATTATTGCTAATAATGTCTAGCTGGAGGCTCAGGTTCAGGTTCTGAAATTATCAAATAGTTGATCATTTTACTGTTGGTCCCATGAAATGGGTAGGACAGCTGCTGTCATGGCTTTCACCTGTGCCTGACTGTCATTGTTCTGACCACTGGCCAGGACCAGGCATGACAGTTGAGTGGGCTTCAATGCCCTGGATATGTCTTCCTCTCCCAGTGGCCTCAGTGCCACAGAATAACCCTCAAGACACATTTAGTAGACATAGCTTGAGAATTCAGCACCTTTCAAAACCACAGCAGCCTTTTAAGGAGTTAAAAACCATGCTTCAGGGTTGCATGGTAAATGCTTGCAAATAGGACATGTTGAAATGGCTAAAGCAGAAACTGTCCTGGCTGTACACTCCTCTCATGACTGGAAGTTACACAGGCAACAACAGAAAGGGAAACTTTCCTACTTCACTACTGTTCACATTGGCATTTTCTAAGCTAAAAAATAACAGCACTTTACATTAGTAAAGCTAAGTGTTAGGTTTGACAGCAAAGGAGAAAATAAAGAACTTTTTAAGTCATCCTGCAAATATCTCTGAACATGATCCAGAGGACTTAATATCCTCCTAACACTGCAGCATTTTGGCTTCCAAAACTTATAAAATAATGCAAAGGGCATAAGAAAACAAACAAATAAAGGAAAAAAAACCAACCAAACAAAACAAAACAGAATTAGAGTTTCAGATCATTTCACAAAAATTGAAAACTACCTGCTTTGAGGAAAAGATTTCCAACTGCAGTAAGAATCTTCACTGTCTTTGTCATGTTCTTTGCTGCCTGCAAGAGGTTTCCTAATGATTTTAGGATTTTTTCAACCTGCCTGATGATTTCAGGGTTTTATCAAATTGTAGGTTAATAGTTTTACAAATTCAGTACATAGAAAAATTAAATAAGTGCTTTACATAACACAAATAACCCCCAACCAAACAGACTATAACTGCCATGGTGTTCATAAAAAGGTTAGTTATAAATCAAACATATTCTGTAAATAAAATGCAAACAAATATTATCAACTTTCATAAACTAAGTTTAAGTGTTGCCTAGCAGCTAACATTATAATGCCCTAAAACAGGCTGACCACAGTTAAACTACAAAATTATTCAGTATCACCAAAGAATGACCTTATGATACATGGAAATAAATGGACCCAAATACCATTTTTTATGTCTGTATAAATATTTATTAAGGGCAGTCCAAACAACTTACACATGTGGCAGAAACCATCCTTTCTTTGTGACAGCTTCAAGAATTATTTTTTAATGTCTGTTACACTGCAGCACTGATTTTTTCTTTTGCTATTGGCAAAGTATTTTTCCAGCTCCATAGTCTGTTTTACATTCTACTGAGTGCAAAATTTGGGAGTCACATTTTTCACAATCACTTGAAGAAAGTCATGTCAGTCATATAGAAATTTTTAGTTCCTAAGGAATGTGCATGTCCCACTATACTTGCTTTCTGCTTACTTCTACTGTTAAGAACTATTTGTATCAAAAATAATGATTTCTACACTGAAGTTACAGAAAGAGGAGGTTTGGGTTTTTAAGAAAGAATGAATCCCAGAGCATTTTAAGATTTTCTGTCTCTCAGATACCCAGTAACACTTTAAAGTCTGCAGCCTGGCCCTGAGCGGCTGGAAGATATATTTTTGAACAGATTTACTGTTCAACACATGGTTTCCCTGCATCAGCTCACTCAGGTCAGATACTGTATATGTGGATATAACTCAGCCAAAGTCAGCCCTTGTATTCCATGACCAAATTAGTATTTATGGGAGTTCAAATGAAACCAAACCAAATCAAATCAATCTTCTTCTGACAGCATTAGCCATATTGCTTCTTTGAAGTAGGGGGAACAAAGTCAAAATTGCAAGTGTATGGTTTCAAAAATGTTTCATAATCAATGCAACCAGGTTTATCAATACCAAAGTGAATGTCTAACTTCACTCAAGTACAGGCCTATCTGCTATCAATGACATGGATTAGTGCTGTTTCGGTCACATCTTGTTCAAAAGGGATTGAACAGCTTTATGTACTCAGCTTTTTTAAATTTAGCTCACTACAACCTTCACTGGCAAAATGAACAAGATCCTAAGCAATCCTTAGGATATGATGTTGGACTGTCAGTAAATCCTGACTTTGGAAGCACTAGACACATATTTGTTATGATCAAAGAAAGATGAAGTGGCAGCCTTCCAAAAGCACACATTACTCTTCACCTCTGAGTCTTTATCATATGGTAATTTCAATGAACTTATTGAATTTCACTGTCAAAAAAAGTAAAACAAAACCAAACCAAAACCAAACCTAACAAAATAAACAAAAACTAAACAAAAAACCACAAACAAACCCAAAACCAACAACAGAGAACCAACCAACCAACCAAAAAAAACAAAAAAGTCAACTACACCAAAATAAGACAGAAGGAAGAATTTGCTGCTATGTGATATTAAAGCACCATGTGTTCTGATGCTTCACACAATGGAATAGACTTGAAGAAAAAGTAATGGGTTTGTTTTTGGGAAAAAAAACCACACTCAGAAAGTCACTTGTGAGAAATGCTTCAGCTAAGATTTAACAGATTTTTCAAAAATATAACTGACTAACTAAAACAAATTACAATGACACACTCTAAATCCCTTTAAAAAAAACCCCAGATTCATACCACAGGAGCAATATGATGTGTCTTACATCATTCAACTATTTAGGGGTTTTATTCTAAGACCTGAGATTTGAGCAATAGGCTCGAAAGTCCAACACTAAAATACTGATTCTCAGACCAAATCCTTGAAATCTGGCAGGTATTTAGCTGTGTAGCTACAGTTATTAAAGTTCAAAGCTATGAAGATATAAAAAAAGAACATGTGGTGATACAATCTTTTCCAAAAGAACTATCTGTTACATTTTCATCTTTCACAAAACAAAGGCACAATATCCTCATCTTTTGTCACTGATTGAAATCTTGTCATTCCTCCTGCCTTTTTTGAACATGGCAAATCATAGGAAGTAGAAAAGAATACCACTTCATACAAGGAAATCATGCAAAACCAGACTGAGTCAATATCTTCAAAAGAAACTTCTTTGCTGCAACAAGAGGTTAGGTAGTACCATAAGTGAAGTACATACCAGATTCTACCTGTAGCTGTCATTTCCACAGAAAAATGACTGACAATGTCAGGTTATGCTCATCATCAAATCTACTCAAATCTGAAATGCAATGTTGCCTTCCAAGGAAGAAAATTAATTTAAGAACTATTACAAAAAAACACCCAAACAAACAAACAAACAAACAAAAAACACAAAACAAAAAAAACACCCAAGACCTATAAATTGCTGAAATCTGGACAAGTTGTCTGGGATCTCACTATATGCTCTCTTGATCTTCTAGTCTTGCTTCAACATCTGACAGTGGTGGCTCTCAGATATACAGTATTATAGTACATATCTCCTCAGATTTCATTCGTATGTGCTTATTGAAGACAAAGTGGTTGCTGTTGTTGCTGATACTATTACTGTTATTGATGATGATGATAATAATAATAACAGTAATAATAATAATAATGTATTTAATAGTGCTTTGGATCCTGGAGTTGCATTACTAATGTGATGGAAACTAAGACTTGCATAAGTTATTTTCCAGTCCTTCTTACAGTGTTCTAAGCAAGACAAAAGAAAGATATGGTAACTTCTTTCGGTAGATCATATCTGTCCAAACCTTCAGTCATATTGGTTTAATAAAAACAACAACGGAAACAAGTCATAATCAACCACCTACATCCCCTGACACTGTCTTAAATATTGTCTTACTCCAAGTTTGTATTTTTCTCTAATCATACTTTGAGCCTATAGTTCCTGTACTTCAGCAAGGCTTCTTGTCCTTATACACCACAGACACAGCTTTCTCAGACTCTCTATGCTTTTTCTTAGCCAAAAGCAGAATCAGTGCTTAATTTTCACCCTCCTAATCTTGAAATGCTTTTAAATCAAGTTTTTTTCTTGAAATACAGTAATCTTGCAGATTCTGGGTTCACTCTTTTCTGCTTTTATTCCTATTTCTCTAATTTTACTTCAATCTGACACTGATATATTTCAAGAAGTTCTTAACTATTGGCTTAAGATAATAATGGCTCAAAAGCAACACTTAATTTTACTGTTCAGCCTCAGAGATCTTTATTTTTTCTTTTGTATATGTCTGTGAATAATTTCAACCTCCTCAGATATAAAACCTATGACTTATCTCCTTATATTCAGGACATAGCTCCACCTTGCAGACTCTTTCAGCAAACCTTTTAAAAGACACAGCCTTTCCTATTCAAACACACAACCTGCACATTCCCCAGGTTCTGATCCTGTGTCTTCATTTGTGCAACATCGTATTCTTCATCTGTTATAAGTGCTGTGTCACCTCCTTATTCCCTTCTCTATAATAGAACTCTCTTCTCTGTAATAAGCAAAGATTTATTAAAATAATTATATGCACTTTACACTAGGGAAGGAAGAGTTTGAACAGTCCATTTTCATTTACCTCAGAAGTTCCTTTCACTAAAGTCCATACATCAATTTGACAGAAGGGTAAGATGCAGCAAAAATGCTCATAAAACAGATTTTTTTTTTTTTTTTTTTAGGTTTAGTAATCAATTCATAAAATCCTAAAATACTGTGGAGGAGACGTGTCCCTGAAAACATTCTCTGAAAAGATGTACAACATAAAATCTATCACTCCCGTTACAGGCAATCAGAATGTTTATAGTCTTCCTTTAAGTACAAATTCATTCCTATACTTAGAGCATAAAGTGAAAAGTACAGATAGAAAGCACTGCTGGAATACGATTGATTGGCTTCCTAAAGTATGCTATTTAAAAACTTGGGCACCTGATGGCACTTTTAAGAATTTAGTGAACTTTTTTGCCCTCAGATCACCAGAATGGTTATTCTTTCCTTGCTCTTTTTGTGTATAAATTTGAAGCAATCATGTTTCCAACTAGTTCTAGGTTAGCTCAATCGTTTTCCAGCTTCCCAGGTTATACAGGTATAGCAAAGAATAAAGACTATCTTCCCAAACTTGTAGTCAGACATGATCTTTGTCTGCAGTTCCCACAGGTAATAACCAAATTGTCCTCATCAAACTCAAAATCTCATCTGCTACTTAGGAACAGGTACATGATAGCATTCTTTGAAAAAAAAATGTAGTTACATTTACAACCTAACTTTTCAAATAGGATGAACATCCCTTCAAAAAATCTACACACATATCAAGCTCCTGTGCTTCTGTATGTCTGTTCCATTCTGCAGAAGGAAGACTTAGTTTTCTTCAGTCACCTTACTGCTGTAGCAACTCGCTTTTAATGTCATTGGAGCTTTATTCTTAGATATTATTTTGTCACTTTAGTCCTTATCTCATTACAATTATACTACCTTGGCATCTGAAAAATGATGCTGCACAGTTTGCTGGGAGAGTATTTTTACACAACTATGTTATCACACCTATTTTTCGAACTGAGACATGTTAAATTGAAGTATTAGATCACTTCCAAAAATTAGTCTAACTAATTATTTTCACTCAACTCTTAACATTTCTATTAATTACATTTTTGTATTTTTATGATATACCACTTCTGTATCTTCTATTTGATACCTTTAAAGCTAACTATCATTCTTACACCAATGACCATTTTTATATTGTGTCTTGCAAACGGAATAATAATGAAAGAAAATTAAATCTATCTTAACAAGCTTACTGCAAGTCTGGAGAAATTATTAGTAATAACAACAACCAAAAATATATACACACAAAAACCTCATTTTGGAAACAATACTGTATCTATCACTTTTATACCACTTACAAAAGAATCAGTTCTACTAACATAGTTAAGATATAACCTTTAAAATATTTTGATTCCAAGACTCAAACGTACAGATCCATCACCTAGAGAAACAATCAAAGGCAGTTTTAAGCAGACTTTGGTTCCAAAAACTTGCTCTCCTATATATCTGAATAGCATAATGTGCGATTCTTCATTTACTACCAGACATAAGTGTGAGTTACCATCTGCTCATTACAAAGATTCAGAACCATGCATAAGGTCTTTAATTACAGTCCCTTGGCCAACAAAAATTTTTCAAGGATAGGAAGAAGATGGAAAATTTGAGAACATTTTATCCCTAATAAATTTAATGGGCATCCCCAAAAAAACTCTAAACTCTTCTTAAAAGTAGTGTCCATTTTCAGAGGTTGAGAGCATACAGAATCTTATTTAGCCTTGGTAAAGCTTTTATCCTACTACAAGTAATATTAATCTGAGGGTAATTCTGTCAATACCAACAGTAAAGTCATTAATTAGAATGTTATACCTTACTAGCTGGAATGCAGTGTTTCCCATAAAACAGATCACAAAATAATAAGTACAGAGGGTAGAATACATTCTGAGAGAGAGCTGACTGGGGAGGGGTGGGTGGGGGCACTAGGTGGTCCCCAGGGCTTCACAGTGCACTACATCAATCCTCCTGTTTTACCTGAATGGCTGAGAAAAAGGTAAAAAAAGAAAGGGACAGTAGGAACAACTGATGCTGAAATCTGTTTCACTTTCCAGATGAATCTTACTGAATTTAGTGCTGTCATTAGACATCACTCTACCTCATTCCCTTGTTGAGACCTTTTCTTCATGCTTTTACTGGTTAAGTTAAACTCTGGCTTTATTTCATGTCTAAACATTTGCAACACCTTAAGAATGAACGACAGTTCACATCAGCAGTATGAAAACTGCAATATGTTGTGCTGACCCACATTTCAGTTTTATGAACATTATAGCTATCTCCTAGGATTTAGATTCATTACTGACTTATGGGATTCAAAATGGTATATTTAGAAAAAAATAGGGTGGAGATGAACAAGGACATAAATTCCTTGTACTCTAAAACTGGTTAGTTACCACTGTGTCTAGGAACCATCATGACTCAGTAATGACTACACACATTATTTCCTATACATGTTTGCATCAACTGTATTCTTAGGACATAGACTCATAAAAGGTGTAAGTTTGTTGGATCGACACACTTCTCAGCAGGTGATCATATAGGAAGGCAATGTGAGTGCCCACCTCATTTACTCAGGGATGATCATCAAATACAGGAATTCATACCTGACTCATCAGTGTTATGTTTGCTTCCTTAAAGAAATGTCTATTTCAGCTGGAGGAACAGTAAGAGAAGTCCTAACAAAAGTAGAAGTTAATAAGGTAGAAAGAACTGAAGGAGAATAAGTAAATCTATCCAGATGCCTACTGACATTC
Source organism: Formicarius rufipectus (assembly GCA_013399695.1). Classification (NCBI taxonomy): domain Eukaryota; kingdom Metazoa; phylum Chordata; class Aves; order Passeriformes; family Formicariidae; genus Formicarius; species Formicarius rufipectus. The sequence continues at coordinate 168,398 of VXAU01002734.1, read as the reverse complement.
AAGAAAGGAGACTAGCTATAAAGCTAACACTTCTGCCAAAAAACAGTTTTCTCCCAAATGAAACCTGAATGGCATGTAGAAAATATAATCCTTTACATAATGCATACAGAGACATCTTTTAGTTTTAATGATAAAGTCAGGAAAAAAAAGCCTTTTTTTTTTTTTTTTTTGTAATTTACACAGATCTAAGCTAAGCATACTTAGATCTTTGATGCCAGGATTTTTCACCCAGGATTGCTTAGCAGATTTATAAATGGGTACTGTGACATGCTAACAAGTGCTTTTTCTCATCACAATTTCAGAATATCCAAAGTACAGCAAAGCATTCTCTCCTTAGGAAATACCTAGATGAGCTTGCAACAACAGGATTAAGGGATGAAGATGTGTCTTTCAGTGACTATAAAATACAACTTTATATTGGGGAATCCAAAGTATTCAAACAAGCAAATTTTAGATCTCTTTCTTGACAGATGGATAAAGATCTGATCACTGATCTTCTAGGATCATAGGTTTAATGAACATAGAACCACAGAATTGTTTGGGTTGGAAAGGACCTTAAAAATCACCTAGGTCCACACCCCCATTACATGTGCAGTCACCTCCCACTGGATCAGGATGCTCAAAGCCACATCCAACCTGGCCTTGAACACAGGGAAGTAGCATCCACAGCTTTTCTGGGCCACTTGTTCCAGTGCCTCACCACCCTCACCATAATGAACTTCTTCCTGGGCTCTAATCTAGACTTACCCTCTTTCCGTTCAAAGCCATTGTCCTATCTCTGCATGTCCTTGTAAAACCTCCCTCTCCAGCTTTCTTGTAGCCTCCTTTTAGGTAATGAAAGGTTGCTATAAGGTCTCCTCGGAGCCTTCACTTCCCCAGGCTGGAACAACTCCAACTCTTTCAGTCTGCCTTCACAGGAGAGGTGCTCCAGCCCTCTGATCAGCTTCAAGCCCATCCTCTGGACTCACTCCAACAGGTCCATGTCCTTCTTAGGCTAAGGATCCCAAGGATGAAGGCTTTCTGTTCTGATTGCTTAACTCTCCTGCTACAATCTGTGTTTTCAAAACTACACATATGAAACATTGCAAATCATGCAAGGTATTCAACACAGCAACTTGTAGTACAGATCTGGCACATCTGTCATAACAAGTATGTTCTGCCTAGAAAACACTGGAAAACAGAGAATTCTGGGAGACTGCATGAGTAAAAGAAGACTGGATGAGAGTCAGAACAGGCATAGAGAATAGTCTGTTATAGTATGTAGTATGTGAATCTGCTCATAATCAATGGAAGATGCAGGGCATTTATGGTAAGTAGAGAGTGCCTGGAAAGCAAAAGGTCTGGGGAAAAAGATGAAAAGGTATGATGATAAAGTCCAGGTTTTTAAGAGTCAGCCAAATGACTCTCATTGAATTTAACAGGCTTTGGACTAAGCAGTTCTCTGAGAAAATTAGCGGTTTATTTTATGCTTAAAATAATATATATTTGTTGGTATGCTTAGTGAATGATCTCATAGTATTGTGTATTCATTTCCACAAATCCCTAAAGAAAGGATTAATCTTGCAACACAAAAAGAATGCTTTCTCATATTTTATAAATAAGACCAAATTAAATCATTAGTTAACATATTTGTAAGCAGGTCCCTGTGTGATCACTGAATTTTTATGCAAAACTGCTTACCTATTCTGTGAGAAGCCTGCAGAAATGTAAGTTTTCTAGCAGCAGCAGCAAAACTAAGCCAATAATTTACCAATGACTGTCAATAATACTTAATCAACATTAATATACTACTAATGTAATATTTCATCAACACAAAATGGTGTAATTGCTTCAGATGTATGACCTTGAACCTACCGGATGTGAATTTTTGATTTTAGACAGCAAATTCAGAGGCCACACTCTTCCACCACGGATTCCTAGCATGATCATTGCTCAAAATTTTATTCATATTAATATATTAATGCATATACTATCAGAACTAAACAGTAGACAAAAGAGCAAAAACCTGCTTGAGATCCATAAGCTACATATTTTGTGGTAGCCATGAAACACAATCCATAAATGTAACTGAACAGAAAAGCAGCAGAGATTTTGGGATGACTTAGTAAAACCCCCTTACTAAATGCAGGGCAGTTAGATAGCATGTTTTTTAACAGCACTCAATTCAAGCTGTCAGTACAAGGCTACACCTTAAGCTTCTCCCTGTTACCTCTTTTGAAAGCCTGGAGCTTTATCTAAGAGTAACATGGGATTATGTTTCCACTCAGTATTTCCAGAGGAAGAGAGGGGATCAGATTTGTCCAGACAAGGTTTGCACTGGGCAGCAAGAATTCAGAGGGCAATCGAAAAGAGAAACTACACTTATAAAGTTTCAAAAAGTGTCAAGTATTTGAAAGCACAAGCCCTTGTTATAATAAGCTAACACATCTTTTTGGTGTGTCATCACTGTCTATACAGGTAATAGGCCCTAATTCAACTCCCTGCAGTAAAAGCTTCCCTCAAAATTGGATTCAAAGCCCAAAAATTAATGTCAGCACATTTGAGGGATTCAGCTCTCACACAGGTAGATCCTGTGAAACTGGAAGTCAAAACAGGAACCTAAATTCCATACACAATCCTGAGATACCAATTATACACAAGTTTTATAAATAGGTTCCAAAATAAATACTCATCCTTCATAGCAGACCTCAGCATTACCTTGGTTACACACATTAAATTGTGCACATATTTTCTTGTAATCACACTGTAAAACTATTTCTCAAAAAGATACTAAAATGAGAAAAACAGGAAAGTAAATATGTATTGTTTCAGCTATCTGCTTCCACTGTAGGATTGTCTGAATCTCCCTCTGTTCGGCCAACTACACTGCTTACAGTTTAATGCATAAAGCAGCAAAAGCCACAGACTGCCCACAAAGTTATTTTAAACCACCACGGGCTTTTTTTTGCTTGTTTGTTTGTTTGTTTTTGTTTTGTCGTTGTTGGGGGTTTTTGTGTGTTTTTTGTTTGTTTTGTTTTTAAATAACAAAGTTTTACTTGCATGCAGCCAAAAGCAATCTTAGAAAGATTTCTTAAGCAATTAGCACAGAAGACATTATTAAAGGGATTCAGTCCAGTTCTCAGAAGACAGAGAATATTTGACCGTGTTCCTCACACTTCTGAGATTGTTATTTGATCTGGATTCAAACTCCCTAGCACTACTCTTCTGCTAGGGCCACCCTCTATTCCCAGCAAATCCTTTTGTTCTGCAGGCAGCAAGCTAATTTTATTTATGCAGCTATTCAGAAAGATCATATGAGATCTACTTGAATAAAAGGAATATGATGATAATTTTGTGAGTACAATGCAAATGCTAATAAAGGATCCCTGCTGTTCTGGAAAGGCTTTAAATATTGGTGTAGGAAGATGAGAAATGTTGCGGAGACTTTATGAAAAATTCACAAAACTCACAAAATTCACACACACAAAAAAAAAAAAAAGCCTCCATGTGCAATTATCTTCTCTGATATTAACACAAATTTTTTATTCCTTTACAGCAGATGCAATCTTCAATAAAAATGCTTCTATTTAGCACTGACAATCTTCTCCAAAAATTAAGATCTGCTCAAAGTGTAAATGTTTAGAAGTCTAGAACTTCTAATGAACTAGTGTCCAAAACTTCTCAGGATGGATAAATATATTTTGGAACAGAAGTACAATTACATGATTATGAAGAAAAAGATTTCTGCTTCCAAACTGTTTTATGGTACCTTATATAGAAATGCTTAAGCATTTTTTAAAATAGTCATGAGGACCAGATGATAAAAACATTGCTCTCATCCCCAGTGGTACACAAGCTTATTTCAGCATACTAACTTTCTATGTTCTATCTCCCTGATGTACCCAGAGGCACTATTTTTGATAATTTCTCATTTATGCATTCAAAATAAGGTATGTCAGGTAAAGAAGTTATAAATAAACCAACAAAAATGTTTTTTATTTCCAAAAAACTGAATCTGTTTGGCATTTTATAAAGTGCCTTTCAAACACTGTTCAAAAAGAACTAGAAATTATGTGCGTCCAAATTTTTCTCACAAGCTGCACAAAGTGGAGCTAGTTAAAACTCCTGATATCTCTATAATATCAGAAGCATAACAACTGGTTTTTGCATAAAGTTCTTAGCACTAGCACAACTGTACTAAATCCCACAGTCTAGGGAAACAGGAAACCTTTGGCCCACAATATAACGAGCATTTTATGAAGAACATTGTTATTATGCAGTGACAGCACTCAATTTAACTTGGTCTCCTGATCTAGAGGGCTGTACATTCAACCATCACTGGCATTTCACAGATATGGAAAGGAAAAATAGAGACTAGATTCTTGAAAAACCTGTATCTTATTTTGCTGTATATAATTAGAATGCATGAAATTTCAGAGTTGTTTCAAACATTATTTCAGGAACTTAGAGATTTGGAAGTGTTTTAAAAGAAGTGGGAGTTTCCTGTATGTTTTCCTTTTGACTGCTCCCTCCTCTCAGCTCCCCCCATGTCTCAACTAATACAGTGCTTGTATTGAGACTTGCTGTAGTATGAGCCTGATTTTGATGCAAAATCCTCCTTCTCCAGGATATAGAGGAGGACTGTTTTTTTGGGAACTGTATAGCACTACTCTGTCCTCCTTTTGATTCCGTTCAGATTTTTTGAAGCAAAAAAGAAAAAGGAAGACAATCCCCCCCTTTGTGAGATTCTGTATCTCTTTATATTTTAGCTTTTTTTCCTTGCTCTGAAACCATTATTTCTAGGTCTGCATATCTTGAGAAAAGTAGCAAGAAATATGGATTCAAACCCACAGCTGGCATAAGAAAGTTATTAATTAATTATTTATCTTCCTTTTCAGTCAGTATAATATTCCAAACTTTCCTGAGAGCAAAAGGACAGAAATTTTCTTTAAAGAGTCACTTTTCCCTGCACATTAACCACATGTCACAGAAAAGCTACAACTTATGTTTATATCACACAGGGAAATGAAAAGTAATTCTCAAGGAAAGATACTTCCTTAATTTGAAAGCAGTTTTTTTAGTTGCTTCTGGACTTCATAAAATAGAAGATCTAAAGAGCCTAATAATTGTTCCAGCTCAAATTGAGAGACATAATGAAATTGCTAATTATTTCATGAAAATTAGTCCAAATTAGAAGGTTCAGACTAACAATTTCATCTTCCTTCCCCTTCATATTCAACTCCACTTTGTTAAGGAAACTTCCCGTTCTCACCACTCACGAGACTCTCTGTCAGTCACACCCCCAAGGTCGGACACTTTCACTGCTGAAGCCTCTTCACAAGCGGGCGGCTCTATTGAGCCCACGGTGCCCCGCCTGACTCCCTGCACATCCCGCTCACGCAGTCGCACCACGTTTCCCCACAGTGGAGTCTCAGATCTCATTCCATAATGCAATTAGCTCACAACGCAGTAACTCAGAAACAGCTTGGGCTGGTGCCTCCGAGGAAGGACCCCCAACCAAGCACTCCCTGGGTTTTTATATCCTCACATGCTAAACTCTCGCTTATCTGTCTGAGTCTTTGGATCCTGCTGTGTCTCTCAGTGTCCATTCTCCTGGCTGCTCCGCAGGTCCCAGTGCCCTTTGTCAGGCAAAGGCTCCGCAGTTCACAGCCTCTTGTCTTGGGCTCTCTCCACCCACAGCTCAACCTGCAGCTTGACCTCGAGCCTGCAAACCGAACTACCTGCAACAAATGCGTTCCTCAGCAACTTTATACTCTACAAAATGCGATGAAGCTACAGGCTGCTGAAAATGGGCAGAGAATAAAATGTAGTACATTTCCCCTATAAAATAAAAACTACGACTTCTTTTTGCCAGGCTTACTGGAAAGTAACATCACTACTATTTCTACAACACTCAAAAAATAATACATATCATCCACCGGCTCTACCTGAAGAGCACTCAACAAAACAGGCAGCAGGATAAGGACAGCACAGCTTTGTGCCACAAGGGTTGAAGGGGGTTACCTCGTGAAAAATTATGGAATTGAGGTTTCAATAAAATAAAGCAGAAAGGAAAGTGCATACAGCAGCACACACCAGCCCATTTTCTTCAGTTTTCCTCCTTGCCTCTTCCTGTCTCTTAACTGCCTGTGAAAGCTTTACAAAACATGGAGGACTGACGGTCAAAGCCTGCTTGACCATTTGAGTAATTTGGAATACGTTGCAGCACAAAGATTGTATCCTTATTATAACTCCAGCTGATGAAATCATGAAAGTGACATATGTTCCCAAAAAGCCTACATGTTTTGTTTTTTGCCTGTTAAAAAATGTTTTTAGGATTGATCTTTTCTTTTCCAGAATACAGAGTAATGGAACGATCCTTTTCTTGATTTTCTTTATGTGACCATTGACCTCACACAAAACTTCTATAAATATTGTGTACCTTCGTTTGTCCTATTTTATGTATGTTATTATCAGTATGCATTATATGCAGCTGCCAGTACATATAGGACTATAAATACCTGTATAATGTCAGCACATCTGGCCTTTTAGAGACACTTGTCATTCCATCATATTTGATATATGTGAGTTGTCACTATAATAACAATGTCTTATATATTGCATAGGAATGACTAGTGACTACTGAGCACAAGGCTGGGCCACACAACACAGCCTTTAATGTTTGCACCTGCTCCATATTTTAATGCACCTGAAATGATGATGAAATTAAGTACAAACAGGGACTCCCACTTACCACCAATAACAGACTGATTGGTTTGTCAAATAGAATAATCAACATATGTTTTGATAGAAATCAAACTAATGTTAACACACTATACACACCAGAAAGATTAATCTTTGCAAGGAAAGAGCGTTGACAACATTTGTCAGTTTAAACACTTCCTGGCAATAGCTCAGCTTGTTAACAGGCAATGAAAGACTGCTCTATTAAGCTCAGGGTGATGCTAAAATGGTTTCATATAAGACGATAGCAATTTTCCTTACCACCAAGTGAGGCTGCCTGTTGAGAAAGGCCATGACACACTGCAGGTCTTTGCTATTCATAGGTATTGATTGCAATGAGGAAGACATTTTATTGCTATCCGACATTATCGTGAATTACACAAACAGCTGTGTTTTTATTAAGAGCTAGGAGTCATACAAAAATGACTTAGACTGCTGCTTAATTTAAAAGCATTTCCTTTTAATTTTAACTGAAGCGATGTTCCATAGAAATAATAAAGTAGGTTACACAATCCTTTGGTTTTAATTTAAAACCAGACTTTGAAAAGGAGAGGATTTAATAAATGCTACCTTCTAGAATTTACCAAACTATCTCTTCCATGAATAAAATGCTTTTCCTGAACAGAAATAGATTGATTTTTGGAGCTAAGTGAAATTCTGAGTTCCTGGCAGTCACCCAAGTGTGTGGGAACCTTGCATCAGTACATATTGCAAAATCTTATCGAGGCATTGAAAAACAAACAAAAAAAAAACAACAGAAAAGAGTGTCCACTAACAGAGAGAAATGTAAACCTGATTAGTGTCCAGAGGAGAACAGAGATTGGGCTTTTTGAAATAATTCTGCATTCTGCAGACTCCAGACACGATGCTGCAGAGTAGTATGTTTTATTTAGGTATCAATGTTGCCAGTCTATCATAAATCTTTGTTGGAGGGATGTTTTAAACTCCACAGTTTAAATACCCTGTGAACCAAAAGCTGGTACATTCAGGACATGGGGTGAGTTTTATTCTACTTCACAGGGGCAGTTGCATTTTACTGGTTAGATAAGACCCTCTGCTAGAGGTGGGAGATCTCTGATAAAAGCAAGCCTCTCAAAGACGTTCCTGGTGGAATTCCTTTATTATCAGCCTGATGGAAGACCTTAAATACTCACTGTCTAGCAGATGGCATGGCTGCAATTTTGCCCTCTCCTGTACCTAGAAGATCTAAAAGAGATCTCTGCTTTAGCAGATCCCCATAATTTCCTACTTTCAGGTATTACAAAGGAGGCATAGCACTGAATTCTGGTCTAGATTATTTGTCCTTGGCATAGACATTTCTTGAGAACTTATCAGAGTGCTTTAATGTATTACATCCAACATCTTCATTCTATCCCAGTGTAGATGTCTGTCTCATAGAAAAGACTCCATCAAATCCACAGTGAAAGGAAGCACTTTCCAGAGAAAGCTACAACATTCACAGGTTTAGAGAACAAAGCTAAAAGATAAGCCATTCTTGGTCAATGAATAATGATGCCTGATCATTTTCATGTTTAACATAAAGTGATCTGTTTTAGTAAGTATATTTGTACAATTCTGAAGTACTGTGTTGGTTTGCACCCATGCTGCAGTGATTTCCATTTGATTTAAGAGAATTATACCAGTAAGGTTGTTGTAGGGAGAATGTGAAAGTGGGACCAGCAATCTACATAAATTAACAAGTTGCAGAGTCAGTCTCAATCTTTATACAGCTGGCTGTTCATATGTGAGCAAAGTGGTACCTTGCATTCAAGACTCCTTGCACAGTTGTCATTAAGTCATCACTGTGTATAAAGATGTATAGTCCTCAGACTGGTAAATAAGATTTCACCTATATCTTCCTGTATTCTCTCTTCCTTCTTCCTGTCATCATTCAAAGAAAAGGAGAATGCAGAGAATGCTAAATTTCAATGCTGGGCAGAGTCCAGTGCCCTAAATCTGGCTACAACCAACATTTGTGCAATCTGAGCTAAGTTTGAAGTTCAAAAGGTTCCTTCTAGAGCCAATGAAGATGAATATACACAGTCTTCATCAGAGCATCTTAAGCCTTAACTTACTCCTCTAATAGAAGAGGGCTAATAGCCATCTACACTTCCAGCTGCAGTGACTCAAGCAGGTGCCTCTAGTAAAGGATGAGAATGGCCTGTGTTCCCAACAGTTAAGAGTTCATGTTTCTTTATACATTTAGGTTTGGTACAAAAATTATATTTTAAATATTAATTTAGCCAAAGGTGAAACAGTATTTTGCCATTGTTAGAGAACAAGACTAGAAGTCCTAATTACAAAAAATCTTGATTTACTATTTACTATTCAATTTACTAATTAATTACTAAATAGTGAATTGATATTTACTATATTTTCTTGATTTACTATTAATTATGGGCCTTCTTTTTTTTTCCCTCATTGCAAAAAATAATTTAGTTCCATCTTTTATCAGTGAGGATCCATGTACATTTAACCATGTGGTCTGTTAGAAAGGATCATGGGTTTCAAATCTGAAACCCGAGCATTTATTACTCCAGGAGAGCAGTGCTGTTCCCATCCTGCTCTTGCCCCATTGCTGCCTTGAGCACAGCTAGGATAAATAACATTCACTTTCAAAGTCCCTTTCTTTCTTAGTGCACAGATTCCTTTAGTGAAAAGACTTTCAAATACCTGTAGCAATACAAAAGAAGTTCCTCTAAGGCAGTGTATACCATAGCCCACAGCAATAGACCCCTCATTGGTATCTACACCTTCAGAATTATTAGCACTAGAGAACGGCCTATACACAGCAGATTTTCTTCCTGCTATGCTACTTCTGTTGTAGAGCACATGCTTGCACAATTACTTTTTTGAATCTATGGAAATACATGCTGCATAGCAGAATGCAGATCAACCTCTGTTTTTTAATAAATGATCACACTGACAATTAAAATTCCTGGTGACAGGCGAATTACTGTTAAAATCTATGGCTGATTTCTAGCAGAAAACTCTGGAACAGCAGGGAGTAAAGCAGCTAGCAGAAAACCTTATTAAAAATCAAGGTAATAAACCTTTTGCAAATATCAATTTTAATTATTTTTTAAATTACCTTTTCCTCTTCCATCTCTTTCATATGGCTCAATCATGTGAAAAGTTAATAATATTTTATAATAAAAAACATTTACTGTTCTTTTTTTTTCATCATCTTTAGTGGAGTTTTTTAACAATATGAGCCATTACACTAAAACGGTAATTTCTTCAGCCACCAGTGCACACAGCTGTTTCATAGTTAGACTGCTTCCATGAGTAGAGGTTTTTTTACACAAGTACTGCAACTTTTGGAGCACAATTTTGCTACAAGCTTTTTATTTATAAAAAAACAGGATTTAATTTCTAATAATATCTATGCAGTGACTGGCCAATTTTTTTGCTTCTTTACTAAGAATTTTTGAAATATCTGAAAACAATAGAAGAAAGGTTTCTAAAACATGCATAAAGTTGTGGGGAAAATGTGCCCAGCAAAAAGACATGTGAAAAGGAAAATTCTTCTCAGAAGACTGATGACATTTATTTTTGTCTCATACTCTTCCTCTCCCACAGGCTGAAAGGGATTTGGTCAAGAAAAAAATTACAAAGTCCCTTTTCTTGTAAGCTGAGATATGGAGCATCTTCATTTTCAGAGGTGAAAGATGTAGCAAATTTTTAGAAGTGATTCGCTTAATGGAAGAAAAAGTGTCACAAGGGCCATTAAAAAGTGATACACAGCAAGGAAACAAAAAAACCGCTGGGTGCTTACCATTTCAAATTTTGTTCACCTCTCTTTCTTTCCAGAAGTGCTTTCACTTACACTATAATGACCTTTAAATAGGTGGCAATGAAGAATAATGTACTCTGTGATGACTGGAATTGGTCATCTCTAACTTGTGACTCATCATGAACAGAGTGTATATCAAACAGTGCATCACTGTCAGGTGTTTAATTCCACCTCCATTTATTTATTTATTTATGTGTGTATGTATGTATGTATGTATGTATGTATGTATGTATGTATTTGCCTAGAGTCTGTCCTGGTCTTCTTCAGGTTTTCCTGCCATCAAAATGACCACTGTAGTTTAATTACAGAAGAGACTGACCTGCTCAGAGACAGATAAATGAGTAACTCCAAACAATAGCTTTGTGATTGCTCTAACCTTTGTAGGGGCTTAGTGAAATTACTGAGCAGTCTGATTTCTATACCACTGCTTTTCCATGGCAAATAATCTCTTTCTAGATGGGATATGAAGCTAACTGACCTTTAATACATATTAAATACATGCCTGCATGCAACCAAACAGATGTAGACCAGTTTGTTCTGAAGAAAGACCACTTAATTTACCAAAATATCCAGACAACAGGGACTCAGCATGTCCCAACTAATGCATTTTAAATTTTTACTCTTGGTTCAGATGCTTTGACTTCCAGAGGCAGATATCTCCTTATCAGCAGCTGAGTATGGTGGGTTATAGTGCCTTTCCTGACATATGATGAAGACTGCAGCAGACATCCAGTACCGGAGCTGTTAGCACTGATGCCTGCACTGAATATATATATGAATGCTACACACATACACATACAGGCCGTGAGGGGCCCATATGTAAGAAGGAATTCAGTGGGATGCCACAGACAGCACCATAGCATTCTCCCTCCTCATCTCAAACAGTTCCCAGGAACTCGACATGACTGGTTTGATGGACTAGATGAAATGTCTTCGCAGACCTCAAAAACTTATGAACCTGGCCCAAATCCTGTGCAATAGACTCAAAAAGTTCAGAGAAAAACATCTGGAGACTGTATGAGGGAAAAAACTTGCTATTTACAGAATGAGTTTATCAGAACTGATGTTTTTTTCTAGTAAAAGCTGTTTTACATATGAGTTCAATTTGATGCTGCATTGTTTAGTGGCAGACAGTGATAATACAAAACATAATGCAATTTACCGCTTCATTTCTTCATAAAGTCTACCCTGAAACGTTTACTGCTCCATGTTACAGTAGAGAAGGAATTTAGCAAAATGAGTAAAGTAGGTAATCTGCAAAACTATAAATAATGTTCCCTGCTTTCCTAAATAATATTTCACACTCTAGTGAAATTTTTGTTTTAATACCAGACCTGACCAGGATTATTTGTCTAAAATTTCTAAACTTGAGTTGGTCACCCTGGATTAGATTTGTATGTATTATCTACTGATAAACTAGACAGCTCAGTCTGCTCTGCTGGTGGACTTTGACAACTCAGAAAAACTTTAGAAAGTGTAATTTTGAACCACTGATTTTGTTTTTAATTACAACATTTCAAGTGCTGAATTTTGCTCAAGTTCCTTCTCAGCTGTCAGTCACAAACGATATGATTAAAAGCATGAGATTTTAAAACAAAGCAACACTAGTGCTTTATGGTTTTATTCTGCTTTCCAACTTTCTCACTTACAAAAGCAAGATTCCATTACTTCTCACTTACAAAAGTAAGATTCCACTACTTCAGCCCCAGAACACAGAATACCATACATATTCTTGCCCACACACAAACGGTCTACTTCCTTTCAGACACAGGAGAGAGAAAAGACATTATCTTTCTGACTTCTGGGCAACATGGTTGATAATTTTTTTTTTTTTTTTCTAGCACCCTCAAGCACTCCCCTGAACAACTTGGTAGGCATGAATTTTGTGGGTGGCTGTTTTTATATTCACCCTCCCTTTCCAACATCAGTTGTGGGAAACACATTTCTCATTCCATATCTCTGTTAGAAATGGTGGCAATTTAACTGTTTCATTTAATATGCATTTTGGGACAGCAGCTAGTGTCTCTGTAGAGCACTGCACTGTGACACATGGTAGATGCAAGTCAGACTAAGGTTAGTAACCTTTGTTCCATATTGTGCTGCACTGAGAAGATCTACCTTTATGGAGTCTATAAAAATGGATTGAATTCAGATAAAAGTCTTTCCCAATTCACTAGAAATTGTAAAAGACAGAAGATAAATGATAACCTTAGAGTCAAAGGTGTCACTTCACAGTAAGACCTTATATTTCATTGAAGATTTTCCAAATGAGAAATTGAAAACATACATTCACAAAGACCTAAATTTGCACAGTCCAAAAGATGATAGTTTCAGGAAGCTGTGAGAATGAGATAATAAAAAGGAGGCAGATGGAAAGACAATCTGCAACCACAAAGATAACCACTTGTAGCTACTACCACCACTGTTCCTTTTGATTTTAGATGATTTGAATCTACTGCCCGTTGATAAGTGCTTAGTATGAAAGAAGCTGGTCCTGAATTAAAAGCACAATTTTAACAATTCAAATATCTATATTGAACCTATATAGTTTAGTTTCAAGATAAAGTTACTAAAAGCAAAGCAACATTCAAAAGCCAGTGGTTGATAACTAACACAAAATGTAGGCAATTTAGCTGTAAATGCTTCATTCCTGATGGTTAAACTTACCATCTTTTTTATGCATAGGTACTCACTGACTTACATAGATCTAAATTTATTGATTCAGCAACTTCAATTATGTTCAAAATCAAGCCACAAAGGACGTTACATGCAGGTTTCAGTGTGTGCAATAAGGATATAGAACCATCCCCAGACCTGAACCATATGGTCATACAGAAGATACTTCTGTAGCTCTGGAGCTACCTTACAACCAAGTCATCTCTGGTGTGTGATGCTCCCAAGCTCAAAATTAATGTACAAACATTGCAATATAATGGTCAATTAACATTTAAATCCCTTAAGTACTTCATCCACATTAATCCCAAATGAATATCTTATGATTAATTTTATTAAAACAAATTCCAAAGGAATTGGTAATAATTGTCATTGTAGAACATTACTATTATTTTTATGTATTTGTGTGGGGTTTGCCTGCTGTCTATACCGTATCTTTGAAAGTATTCTTCAGTGAGTGGCCCAACCTGACTAAATGAAGTGTGATACCTAGATATCTAAAATTAGGTGACGTAAATCCAGGCCCTGAGTCTAACCTGGATGTCACTAATCTAACAAAATTCTTCTTGAGCGTATCAGAGAGCTTCTTGTTTCCCCTCTTGATTCTCTGTAAATCCTGCCCAAAGACTTTTTTTAAAATGTTAAATGGCCTGTATGCATCTAAATTCTGGGACAGGAAATTAAGAGACTCTCCTTTCAACCTCTCTCCAGCCCTACCCCAGCTTCAAATATGGAGTATTTAGAGCTGAATGCTTTGTTGCCTCTTAAAGAACATGGTGGTACTTAACTAACAAATATGAGCCAGAGATAATGCCGCTTTCCTCAATTTCACATTAGGTCCTTTGTGTTTTAAACAGAGATCGCAGAATTCTAAGTTTGACAATTTTCTTAGTTTCCTTGTCTTAAGTAAGGATACCTAAGCCTCAATAAAATTTTAGAACACCAACAAAAAGAACTCACGGAATATAAACCAGGTACAATTGCTCCAGAGAAGCGTAGGAAAAATAATACTTATTATCTAGAAACCAAGAAGATATGAAGGTAAAAAGAAAATATACTAGATTCTAAGTTTTGGAAAAAGACAAAGTACATTCTCCTAAAATTCAGAAGTGTAAGCTCTACCTTTCTTACTAACAACAACTTTGTAATAAGATCAAAGTTAAGGACAATAGAAGATTTATATGTAATTTTCCCGTAATGATTTTCATAATGTAAATGTAAAACTGTAAAAGTAACTCATTTACATTATATGAAACTCTTCACTAAAAAATGAGACCACAAATTATCATTACAATCATAGAGATAACATCAATGACCCTAAAGGACACACCTAGGTCCTCTAAGGTTCAATTCTAAACATTTTTCTCTTTGTATTTGTACCAGGATTTTTTTTCACCTAAACTAAAAATTTACCTTTGTCATCACAGAATTGTGGTGTTTGGTGATTTTTTTTTTTCTTTTTTTTTTCTTTTTTTATTTATAAATTTTTGAATTCTCATCCAGCATGCTGATTCACTTCATCCTTTCTGACCCATTTTGGTGGAAATATTATTAGACCAGTCTTTATTATACTTTCCAGATCATTGCTAAAATGTGTAAATATACAAGATTGAGAACATATTCTTACAGAACCCATGTCAACTTGACAGGGAACCATACACTCTGTATAGTTTCCATATTAATTGCATCATCACATAATGGTAGTGTAATTTCTTTTTTTTTTTTTTTTTTATAC
>VXAU01002734.1:132745-146454 GCA_013399695.1 Formicarius rufipectus | reverse complement strand
TATATATATATATCAAGAAACTTCAAATTTGTTAGTTTTTCTCTGGTCTTTTATTTGAACTGATCCTAGATATAGGTCTGTCAAAATTTATATTCGTAAATGTATGTATCTCATTTATGTGAAATTGCCAGTTTACAGTGTATAATTGTTACTAAAAATAATAGTGGCTCAGAAAATTATAAATCCACCAGCAGTAAAAGCAACATGCAAAGAGGTAAATAGATACACAGATGGACAGATGCTTGAGCATACCTCAAATGAGCAGATCTCTTACAAGCGGTAGACAGACATGAGCTAAAGGTAACAGTATCAAGGAAAATGCAATGGCCAGTGCAAGTCAGCTGCCACAGTAGTCACACAAAGTAGAATTGTTTTCCACCACAGTTCTGCAACTGCAACACCCTGCATGAGGAGATCAGCAATGAAGAACTCAGGCTTATGGACTGGGGCACAAAACTGACCCAGTGAAGGCTTTAGGTTCATTGGTGGTGTGCTGCTACACAATCTTGTATGATGCTACCAACTCATGTTGGATTAACGTGGTTACACTTTGGTGTGGCAAATCACCATTCTGTGATTTTGTGACTGTAAAAAGATCCTCAATGCTTCCCCAGAAAGCAGTCTTGGTCTCTTCAACAAGTGGTAGTCAAAAATCAGTCAGTAGCAGTGTTTTTGATATGGATCAGTGCTACTGGTCTACAGAGATCAAATGGAACAATCTGGGATCGTATTTAAACTGTTGAACCAGATGATCCTTTGAGGTCCCTTCCAACCTTTGGGGTTGTACTATTCTGTGATTTTAAAGAAAAAAAACAGAAAAACAAAAAACAGAACAAAAAAACAAAACCAAAACCCCCCAAAACAATCAATCAAACAAACAAAAACAAACAAATAAACAAAAAAAAAAGAAAAACAAAACCAAAACAAAAACAAACAAAAACAAAACCAAAACAAACAAAAAAAAACCCCCAAAACATTAATTCAGGTTTGAATTAGATACTTAAGCTCTTTCCCAACACAGAAGCTTGTCATGTGCCAACCAGAAAGACAAGGAATGTCCAAAGGAAGCAGAAAAGTAAGACTCAATTTAATCTATCACCCTCTTTTTCCAAAAGCTGACACATCACAGTCTGACAGGAAAACCAGTGCCTCTGTCAGCACTACAACCATTTTGCTTGGCTTGGATATAGCTCCTGAAAGATGAATTGCTCAGCACACACTGGATAGCAAAGTAGGCCACGCAGAAGAAGTAATCCTGTTACTTTGTATTCTTCATTGCACAGAAAGGCCTCTTGACACTGAATAAACTTTAATTAAAACACGCAGCTAGTTTTGATGAGTCAAGGCGCAGTGAGTCAAATCCAAGGTGCTGAGGTACATGGGAACCCTTCTGATAACCACCATGGCTTTTGTTTCATACCCTGCTTATCCTGAACTGCCAGGAAGGCAGGGAAAAGCTATGCATTTTTTTTTTGCTGCAGAAGGAATTCTGACTATACTTGATAAATTAGAAATATGTATCAATAAACAGCCCTTGATCATTGATATATATGAGGCTTTATCAAAACTTCATACTTAGCCAGAAGACATTTTGAAAATGTTTGTCAACTTAGAACACAAAATTAAACTCAACAATCTGTTGAAGAAATTTAAAATTGCTGGACATATCTACTAAAGTAAACTAACTTTAAAAACATGATCTCTTTGGTATCTACATGAATCACTTTGCCAATAATAATAATTTTACTAAAACACAGTTCACTTCACAGTCCATGTTTGAAGAGTATGATTACTACCTTCTGTAATCCCAGACAATGCCACAGAATTTAATTTGTTGCATTTGATTCAAACATTCTATTTTAAGTAATTTCCCATTAAAACTACGTATTTCTCTCAAAAAGTATAGGAAAAGAAAATTGATTTAAAAAAATAAATTTTGAAATTTAAAGTTAAATGTCATTTGCTCTGCATGTATGTCATAGGTTTCTGTAGCTGAATTTTAGTACAAGGGGTGGCTACCGGGGTGGCTTCTGTTAGAAGCTGCTAGAAGCTTCCTCCATCCTGTGAAGCCAATGACAGCCAGGTCCAGGAGGGACTTCCTGTTGGTGGCCAACGTTGAGCCAATTAAGAATCACAGTAACACCTCTGTGATAACATATTTAAGAATTATAGGAGTGTCATACAGTTGGAAATTCCAGCCATGAGATAACAAAGTAGACTGAGAGAGACCAAGGTTGGAGCAGGAGAAGGAGAAGGAGAGACCCCACGCTGGAGCAGGGGAGGGGAAGGACTAAAAGTTATTCCTCTGCCACTGCAGTCCAAGGAGGAGCAGGTGGATGTCTGAAGGAGCTGTTGCCCTGTGGGAGACCCAGGATGGAGTGAGATCCTGGAAGAGACTTGTGACTGTTACTCCTGGAGAAGAATGAGACCCACGCTGGAGCAGGACTTTTTCCCTGGTAGAAGTGTTGCCCGAGGGGTGGACTCACATTGGAAAAGTCTGTCAAGGACTGTCTCCCGTGGGAGGGACCCCATGGGAGCAGGGGAAGTACTCAGAGCTGTGGCCACTCTGCAGCCTGTGGTGGAGCAGGTTGTCCCCCTGCAGCCCACAAAGGACCATCAGGATGCAGAGACCCAACTGCACCCCATGGGAGACCCTCAGAACAAGAGCAATGGCAGAAACAACCACCACCTGCAAAACCCCCATTCCCTGCTCCATGCTTGACTACATGGTCATAAACTTTCAGAAGATGCGAGTGATATAAACTCTGCTAATTTATTTAAATTCATACTGCATTTAACTTGGTATATAAATGCTTAAAAATCAAGAGCTTGTAATGTTTTACATATTAGATCTTGGTTTAATTTCCTAACCATACTCTGTCACTGACAAGCTCATGCTTCCATGTCACTAAAACATTTCCATTTCATTTAATACTTCTCTTTGCATTCCAATATTATTTAAAATGTTTTACTGAGTACGTTTACATTGGAATTAAAACATTACAATTTTATGTGATTCTGGCATTAAATGCAGAATCTGCTCAACTCAATCAATCCTCCCATAAACAAGCAGAAAACTGACTCTCAGAAGCATTTATCTTTAAATAGAATTTTTTGTAAGAAGAAAAATATCTCCTTAAATTATACAAAAATGTAGGTTATGCACATATCTTTATCTCTATTTATGCAAAATATAATCCAGTACTAATGAAATATTGTGTTTTCATCAGTGTAAAATGACAGAAGTTCTGAATGGGAATTTATCTGTCCCAGTATTTATACCATAAACATCTAGCTCTAAGAAATTCATCCTAGGCACTTTTTCTAGTCACAGAAGGAGGCATCTCATCCTAATGCTGCCCAAATTAACAGTGCTTGAGAGGTGTTTATTTGTTTCCACTAAATGTCATTTGCAGTTGCTACACTGTTCATCTCTGATCCAGCCATCTAAAGTCAGGTGACAAGAGTTCTTTTTGGGTCCCTGTTCCTTTGTCATCATTACTCCTTAGCCAACAGAAAATGAGTTTCTGGCAATAGCAAGGTTCTGTTGAAGAGCACTGTATAAACTAATACACTGGGAATATTTTGTGAAGAATTTAAAATTTATGCCACTTACCAAGCTATAAGAAGAAAAATCACAGCTTTGACTTAGGTTAATCCCCAGTGGATTTTTATCCCTGATAAAAATGTTTATATTGTCTGAGGATTTTAGACCTTTGTTGCAAACTTTATAATGTAGAACATAAAACAGGTAACAAAGGTATTCACCAAACAACAGTTAATGGACCCTGCATTTTCAGTGGCAAAAGGAAAATAGATAAAGCTAGAAGTACATCACCAATTTACAAAAATCAAATTCACCTATCTTCTTCTTTCTACAGGGTCTGTAGAGAGCGGAAAGCACAAGTGGTATTCTTAATGTCCTGAGAAGCTCCTTTCATCAAAAGATCTCACAGTGCAGCCCTGTTGGGAAGGCCAAGGATTCTCTGCAGTGATATTTTTTTAAAAAGCAAAAAGACTAAGTCATAACAATAATTAATTTCAAAATATTGTCTTTGGAGAGCCTCCTGTGAAACATATACAGTACACTGGAGGAAGTGCAGTGAATAAATGGGATGAAATGGTAGTTAACAAGTACACTTTTTCTCTTCTGTGCTTATAAAACATAATTAAACCCCTCTTATCCTACAAAACATCATCATTAATAATGCTTCCAATTTCACTTCTGGCAGAAGTTGACTGACTATAGGCTTTTAGTATATCACAATGACCACATCACTAGATTTTATTACCCTACTTATAACCCCTGCAACAAAAGATGAAGACAATCCTTACAACAAGATTCAGCATTAGCATTAAGAGCAAAATTATGTTCAAGAAGTGAAGAGGGATTATAAACATAGCCTTATAAAGCTGCTGATGGGAAAATACTGCTTGTGTGAAAAGTAAATGATGAAAGTTCCCTCTATGAAATCTTGAGTATGGAGAAAATACCAGCTATCATCCGACACCACAGGATATATCTTGGTATGAATAAGTAATTTACTGATGCTGAAATATGCAAGTGAAAGATGTAATTGAAAATAAGGATTTTAAGGCACAACCAGCAAACATGCTATAGCTGAACTCATATGCTTGGGGTCTTTTTCCCTCTAGATTCGAATTGAAGGTTTTCATCCCTTTTCCCACGCATGCATAAACAAACTATTGTTCTCACCAAGCCAACTTCATGCAGTAAATAAGATGATTAAACCTACTAGTACTCAGTATAGTATACATATTCAAGTATCTAAAATTTCAAATTTTAAAAAGATGATTGAAAAATGTAATTTGTCTTAGGATTTTTTTTCCTCAAAAGGTATTTTGTACATAAATAGAAAACTATTCCACAAACAAACTACACAAATATAGGAATATTTTTAAAGAAGCACATTTAAATGACAGGCCATACATAGATAAAACCTATTTATTTGGAAAAAATATTTCTATGTCTCCATATTTTATTTTGGTTTTTTTCACAACTTGGAAGTTTTTCTGGCTGCTTATGGCATTGCATTATCAGACCTCATCACAGGAAGTTCTGGATAAGAACAAATGCTTACTGGTTATAAAGATCACTACTGGAAACATTTGTAGATAATTCAAGGTTGTTGGAGACATAAAGCAATGAAGAAATGGGTCAACTATAAAGAAAACTTAGATTCCCTGGTACTATGGTATATCTAGAGAAATGTGAATGTCAGAGGTTTCAATTCAAGGCTGCAACTCAAAACAGAAATTCCAGATTATACTCACACAACATAAGAATTTCAGTGTATTTCAGTGAAATTGAGAAGGACTTAAGTTTAAGCTTAAATGAACAAATAAGCATGTATTTCAAGCATGATGCTGCATCTAAGACAGCAAATATGACTTCTGCAGGTATTAAGACATTTACAATATTACTTAAATATTGCATTAATCCTGGTATTCCCATTTTTGAAAGTAAGTTAAATTTGAAGGGGATTGATGGTGGTTTTGCCTTCTTGTTTTGTTTTTGTTTTTGTTTTTTTTTTTTTTTTTTTTTTTTTTTTTTTTTTTTTTTTTTTTTTTTTTTTTTTGTTTTTTTTTTTTTTTTTTGTTTTGTTTTTTAATTTAAAATATTGCAATCCAAAGTTTTCAGTTCAAGCACTGTCAAAAGAGATATAAAATATCTCTGGGTAAAAATACTGCTAAAGCAACATCATACTCTTCTAATCAATGTGAACCTGACTTCTGACTACCCCCAAACCTGGGGTACAAGAGTACTAGCATTAGGGATATGCCCTGATATGTTTCTGAGAATCCAATATGGTTATTGCCTTAAGTAGTAGATTTTCAAAAATACTTTGTATCTAAGGCCTATCAATGATAGAGGTCTGAACTGGCTTTTGCCTTCTGGTAATTCTGGCAGAGGAGAATGTGTTGGTTAAAAGGTAGAGTTGCAGGAGAAATGAAGCAACTCAAAAGCATATTAGAAGTCAGAGTTACTATTTAATAAGAAGATTACAATAAATGCAATGATACAGAGAAAGAATTGGTTTTAACCTACAAAATCCATATACATAACCCAGCACCCTGTGGCATGAACAGAACGCAGTTCACTAGCCTCTGTGCTGAGCACTACCTGGGCCCCCTGAGTACAAAGTAAAAGGAAAGGAAAGGAAAACATGTTGGTGAGGATGATGGTCGCAGTCTGGTCGAGAATGGCAGTCACAGTTCTGTTGAGGTTCTGGTCCTCCTCTGGATCCAGTGAGTAGTAGCCAAAGTCCCCAAACCCCAAGATTACATATGCTCAGGTTCAGGTGGGAATGCTCAGTCCTTCCCCCAGGGCGAGGAGTTTCACAATGGGTGATTTAACTCTATGAGTCATAAGATATTTTTGGAATCCCTGATGGCTCATTAGCAAACAAGACCCCTCAGGCTGGGTGTGAGGGTGCTAATGACTCCCCAGAGCGGAGTTATCATATCCGAGTCATTAGTATGAAGACAGGAACACTTCCCTATCTCACAGGGTCCTTTAACCCTCAGTGTGTAGCCTGACTAGGACACAGAACTACAAATATTAAGAAACAGACAAGAGGCTTTGTTAATGGATAAAATAAAGATTCATGAATACTATTTGTCTGTAATTCACTTTTTTCTTAATTTCAGCATCTGTTTCAGTATTTCATCTGAGAATCCTTTGTTGCTCTGTGATTAGAGGAAAGAACTCCAAATTTCCCTTTCTCTTCTCAACTGCTAATGAGCATACTTCTAGGGATATGGGGTTGGCAGTACAACACAGGTGAGTATAAAGGGGAGAGTAATTCTGCACACATGTGGTTTGTACACATCACTATGATTTCCCTTTCCATTCCCTTCATTGTTGCATATACTATGTCACCATTCATCTCAGTAATTTCCCTGTCTCCTTGCTATCATCAAACCTTACTCACACCATTTCCTCACTTCAAAAGAAGAAGGTAAAAACTTAAGCAGAGATAAAAGAATAAGAAAAAGCTGAAAAAGGGCTAATTCTGGCCAGCAGAACAATTTTCAAACAAGTACAGGGAATGGAGGGAAGAGCAGATATTTCTTTCATTGGCAGAAAAAGGAAAATACTGTTTCTGACTGCACTGTAGGTCCCAAGGTTTGGGTAGATGTGAGAGGCTGCAGGGCTGTCCTCTTTGGCAAGAGGACAGGGTTGGCATTCGGCTGCTAGCTAAGATTAACCCACCAGCTCATGTGTAGTCAGGGTCACCTGCTAATGTCACAATCTGAACTGAAATATCCCTAAGCCTCTAAAAAATCAAAGAAAGAAGATTTAACAATGTTAACCTCATTCTGCCCTGTTTAATAATAGGGCCAGAACATTTCCACTACAGATGTTGCAGAATGGTATAGAAAAATCATGGGAAAAGAAATAATTAAGTGAAATCAAGAGGAGTATATTAGACACAAACTAAAATAAGCCATTTAAATGAAATACGGTTTTCACGTTCTCTTTGAATCTAATATCATCAAAAAGCTCTTGTAAACTTCATCACTTCTCCTTTGTACAAGAATATTTTTCCTAAACTGCATTTTATTAGATGTAGTTATTGCACTGATCTTGATGATTTGTAATTAATATTTTGTTTTCCATCACAATTTAAAAATGCCACCCTATTTTTATCAGTGGTATGGGATCTTAGCATTGAGAGATGTGCTCACTTCTTCATTAATTTAGGTGTCTAAATAAGAACAACTTCCCACTAGTATAAACAGAGTTATGTACTGAATTGATGACTTCAATATGAAGCATTTTAAGCAGCTGTGCAGTATCCTTTACAGATACATGGGATAATACAACCTGAAGACCTGTAAATTTTATTGGTATTTATTAGTTTTCCATCAGTGGGATGTACTAGGCTACCTCAACTAGCACTCAGGATAAAAATTCTGTCCCAGATGTTCTTGAAAACATTTATTGCTCCAATATCCATCTGGGTCTCATCACATTCACTAGCCCTATGTGCCTGCCTCAGATATGCCAGAACAGCTCAAATAGCACTAGACACCTAAACTGAGGCAATGGAGTTCAATTCTACCCTGGCTTACGAAGTTCACTTGCAGAAATTCATATATAGATGACAATAACTTGAAGGCTCAGGCTTCCACTCTGGTCTTAATACATCATTCACAACACTGACAAGCTACTTCAACCAAGCCCCCGCTATTCAGTACATTTGCACTTAATACTGTGAGTGGAAGATGGAGAGCCTACAGGGCATATGCTGCAAACTCAAAAACTTGACATACAACACAAGCAATCCCACTGGTACTTAGGTGTACAACTGTTTCCCGTAACTGTGGTTTATTCAGGAGCGCAGGCTTAGATTATTTTGTGGCATATGTGAAACTGGTTTTGATAAGATGAAGTCAGCATTACTTTAATTTATCATTTTCTGGAGTTATAAAATATACTACTATATTGTATGAGAAATCAAAGTAATTGAACACAGGAGCTGAAAGCGCCCTTGGAAACCTTAATTTGAGTAGACTTTTGGACTGCTAATGTACACTTGCTAAGAATCGCAAATCAGCATCATCACTATAGAAGTGTGATTTTGCCAAAAGGTGGAGGCATGCAGAGACCAAGACAAACTCTCTTGCTTCTCCTATGCTTTCAATTTCCCACCACTGTCTGCACACAGTCCTAAATAGCATCTTAGCAGACAACCATACAGCTCACCAGCTCAAAACTCAGAAGAGAAACAGGACCTCAAAAACCATTCATAACCATAAAGTCTTAAGACACTCACGGAGTGGTTTTCTAAATCAGCCATCTAGAATCACTCATACTTGTTGTCCTGGTTTTAGTAGCCAGGATCAGTTTGTCACTGTGTGGGTGTGTATTCTAAAGCCTCTATGCCATTTTTTCCCATGAACTGCTCACAATGGCACATTAGCAGCTATTGTCTAAGGCACAGCTCACCCCTCAGGCTACAAGATGGGTGTTCAGGAACTTCTGTGAGATAAGGAAACTCTCCTGCCTCCACACCCACCTGAGGGGTCATGTCTGCTAATGGCCCATCAGGGATNCACTGCTCTTTGGAGGGACACGCCTAAGTTTTTTAATTCCCATCCACCAACCCACCAGGGGCAACCCAGCACCAGCTACTCATCTCATCACCTGCAGTCTGTAAAATACCTCCGTGTCCAACAGGGACAGAGACTGGGGGGGGGAAGGGGTTTTTTGCTCAGGGGTTTCATTTTTTTACTCGTTTAGTTCTGGTTGTTTTTGTTTATCTTGAATACACATATAGATATATATATATATTATAGCTAGGAACTGTTATCCTTCAATTTATCATTTTTCAATTAAAATTTCTTTTGAAATTAAAGGAGATTTGTCTCTCTGTTTTAGTTATATTTTTTTTTCTAAGTTCTCTAAACTTAGACACTTGTATGTAAATTCTGGTCATTCTCGTGCTGGTTATCTGTTGGTTTAGTTTTTAGTCAACAGATTTTTGGTCAACAGTTAGAGCTGTCTGTATCAAAACAATTTAAACCTTGATAATTATGAAGAGAAAAAATGATACACAGACTAAATTATCCAACAAGGAATCAGGAAAATGAAGTTTCAGGAAAAAGACTATGGAAAGTGGAAGTGCAGACAAAAGTAATGAAGTGGAGTGAGTATGGGAGAAACATAAGAGATGGCAGGAAAGGCAACCAATGGAGATAAAACTGTGAGGGAACTCTATGATGGCAAAAATTACAAAGTTCTGCAGAAAGTGTGTGTTTCACCAGAACAGATGCATCTATCCCACTCGTAGCATCTGGATAGCTTTAAAACTGACAGTGGCTAGAATGGCAGCTGAAAAATGGCTGAGAAACCAGTAAACCAAACACATCTGATACTCTTGAAGAGGGGTGACAACAGCATGCAAAGATGTTATCGGAAGTACTGCCTGGATGAATAACAAATCAATGCAAGAAACCTTGACACAAACTTTGTGAATGCAAAGCAATTTGTTGATCACATCATTGTCTATGAATTACATTTGCAACTTTACTTTTAATAGAAACATTCCCAGGGATGTAAACTACATTACCAAATGGTGCAGGGATGAGAGATGGACTGATGAATCCTTTCTACAGGAAGATGCAGGTCCTTCATACTATAGGCATATGTATTTATTATTTCTCTCCCTGATACATTTCATGATGCACCACACTGCTGTGAACTTATTGATTTTAGCTGGCACAGGCACTTTGTAGTGGAAGTAATGACCCCAATACACATTTGGAGAATTACTCATAGAATCATAGAATAATTTACACTTGAAAAGACCTTTAAGATCACTGAATCCAAATGTTAACCCAGTGCTGCCAAGTCTACACTAAACTATATCCCTAAGTGCCACATCTACATGTCTTTTAATACCTCCAGGTTGTTACGTAGAAGTCACACTTTCTAAGCCAGCTACTTCATGTTACAAAATCAAAGGTATATTCTTCAGGGGTCTGTATACTTATGATCAATGTTACTGTCGATGTTTAATTAATTAAATAAGAATGATACCAAACTGACTAATATCCTGAATTTTATTACTTTCAAAAACATTAACAGGTTATTAGAAACATAAAGACATGTTATTTAGTTGTTCTGAAACTGTGCATAGATTTAATTTAGATCCTGAAATACAGAATTCAGGTCAATAATGTTATTTTTCCATGTATTTCTACAAGAAAAAAACAAACAAACAAACAAAAACTTTTAGAACATTTCTGTGGGTGATTCATGTATTTTTTTGTCTGAAAATGAAGGAAACAGAAGGGATATATTGGTCCACTGTAAAACAAGAGAGGTGAATTAGTCACCAACAATGCTAAAATAAGCAGAGGTTCTCAGCACTTTCTTTGGCTCTGTACTTACCAGTTCTGTTGGGTCCCAGGCCTTGGGAACAAAAATTCAGGTTGATGCAAACACAGACCTGCCTTCAGTGAGGGCAGAGTTGGTTTGTAAACTGTTATGAAAGCTTGATCCCTGCAAACTGATGGGGCCTGACAATAGCGTTCAACAGTTTTACAACTAGAACAATCAGACATTGGAATAATCTCCCCAGGGAAGTGGTGTATTCCCCAACACTGAACACTTCCAAGATTCAGCTGAACAGGGTTGCTGGGCCACCTGATCTAGATCATGCTTTTGACAAGAAAAGTTGGACCAGATGACCCTTTTGAGGTCCCTTCCAAACTGTATTCTATTATTCTACAATTTTTTTTTCTTTTGGCAAAGAAAAAGTACTAAAACCTTAATTCTTTTTCTTCTTTTTATTTTTCTAAATATAGCTTAAGGTATGAAGACCACCACATCAAAAAAAGATACTTCACTGCAACCATTCTGAAAGACAAAGAGAACTCAGGACATCAGGAGTCAAGCATCAGCCTGTAAAGCACTTCAATATCTGCCTAAAGTTAACCTCTTGCTTCTGCTCCACCTGCTTCAAATAAAGACATGCTTATATGCATTGTTGCAAAGAACTGATTTAAAGCAGTTAAAAATTAATATGTTAATCATAGATTATAAAGCCACAAAGAACTCAGTGATCCTCTAATCTGACCTGCTGCATAATAAAGGACGGAGGATTACTCTGACTTTATTCTAGTTCTTCAATCATGTGCTTCCATATGCTATTTTTTCAGGGTTTGGAAATTCTTTTCTTCCTCAAGTTAAAATTGTTTAGAAGATATTTAAGATAGGTCGTATTTCCTTCTAAGTACGCATCAACCACTCATTAAAAAAAACAAACAAAAAAACCCAAAAAAACAAAACCCAAAAAAACCCCCAAAAAACCAGTATCATAAGTATCAATTGGAACAAACCAATGATGGCTCATTGTGTCTCACTTTGATATCTGAAGTGCCTTTCCATATGAGATGCTATGTATAGCAAGGTTTAGATGCTTATCAAAATTTACAGCTTTTCCAAACACTCATATTTAAATTTCCAGATAGAAACAAAGCATTATTGATGACCTTGAATTATTCTGGTAATACTTATTTTAAAACAATGTTATTCAGAGTATATATAAGGCTTTCCTGGTTACAAAAGATGTTCTTTGTGAAGAGAGCCAAACTGTGCAGATCTACAATGCAAAGGTAGTAGGCTATTAGTTCTGATGAGTTCACTGCAGTAGTATAGCACCTAGCCACATCATGAATGAAATATGAAATCTCCTCCAAAGAACTGCTAATTTTCATCCTGATCCTGCAGGGAAGACAGCCCAGCATAAGAGGGATAAAGACCTCCAGTCCCCTCACTGTAACAGCAGTAATTTTTGCTTTGATAATACATAAAGGCTTATGAATTAAGCATGTGTATCATTTATTTCCTGTGAAAAGCAGTAGGGGGGGTACAAATAAATTATTCGAAATTATTTTAACTTCACTTAAAATCTGTATGCATACTGAGACAGATAGTCTATCAGTCATAATGTCTAGAAATTTGCAACCTATCCTACTATGAGAGTTACTCAGCTAACAAAAGGTGATTACTTTAGCTTCCTCTTCAGGAGCTTTGTTCCATCTGAGGTTTTACAGCAATTCAAACCAGTCCAATGGGACTGATACAGGTAGGACACCTGTAATCTTTTGCACTAGCATATGTAAACCAGCAGGGCATTTCAAATGGGACCATTGCAGCCAACAGAATCATATTTACTGTGTTAACTTTACTGTGGGCCAGTTAGTGCTTCTGACCATATAGAAGTGGTTCACACTCAGATGTTTAAATGTTGGTTCTGAAGATGAATAAAATATTGAATTTTCAATCATGTGCTAGGAAGCAGACCAGAAAACTGAACTGTTCCTGGCAAGGGAAAATGCCATATGCAAAAGTATGTGCAGAATCTGGCTCTTAGGGAGCACTATTAGTACAAGGATACTACACAGGCTTGGAACACATAGTAAAGTATGGGAATTTGTAATTGATGGTAACGTTTAAAACAATTTGAGATGCTAGTAGGTGCTTTTCAGTCTCACTGTTGGGTCCTGAATGAAAGTACAGGAAAGCTGCACATTTTATAGGAAAGCTGGGAGTCTTCAAACACTTTGTGAGCCCTCTAGTGGGCTTCAGTATCTTCTAAACGCCAAAGCCATACCAACCTTATGGACCAGCCATCAAGAATCATCTTGACCCTGCATTCTGGTGCACCATTTTGCTAAACGTGATGGCTAGAAATCCTGTGTGCAAGTCAAATGTCCACTTCAACAAATGTGTTACATTGCAGTTGGCAAATTAGGAAAAGCAGCAACAGCTCTAAGCAATTCAAGATCAACAGTGTTTAATTTATTTTTATATAATGAATCCAAACAAGGGGGACTTTAGACCAGTCTTACCTTCAGAGTAATTGGTTCTTAAAGAACGCAATCTAAATTTCTGGAAAATCAGTACAATCTGCAGGAAAATATTGGGTTTGATATAACTGAATAGAAAGTACCACAAAAATATAATTGTAGGCATCCATCAGTCTTGAAATTACATTTCCTGCATTTTACTCATTTCACCTTCACAGATAACATCATTTAAAACAATAAAACCTATATAATATCAGTCTTGAAATCTTATGAAAAAATACTTTTTTCAGGGTTGCAATATATTCTTTGAAAATTAATATTTTTACACAATTACCAAAGAAGACTAGGAATAATTCTTTTTT
>VXAU01002734.1:118971-132732 GCA_013399695.1 Formicarius rufipectus | reverse complement strand
AATTACCAAAAAAAACTAGGAATAATTTTTTTTTTTTTTTTTTTTTTTTGCTTAAATTGCACACATTAAAAGACTAGGTGTTTAAAGCACCTAGTCAGAGTAAATAAAGTAAATCAAATGGAAATTACAATAATTTAATTTTACAGCAATACAGTAATACAATTTCTATAAATAGTATTATTTATGAAAAAAAAAATCACATCAAAAGCTAGGCCAGTATATAATGAAAGTACATTTTTAGCAAGTATGCTATGCTTATATAAAAATGCTCACAGGAATTTTGTTGAAGCAAAATTGATGATGGTATACCACAAAATAACAAATTAAAAATTTTGAAGTTTACACTGGCATTTTGCCCTTATACTATCAAAAGTTAATTCCTTTATTTATTACTGTAAAAATGCACATACCAAGCATTTAAGGCACATTTAAGAAAACTCTGGCCTTTGGTGCCAACAGATCTTTAACCTTTTCCTTAATTGATAAAAATGTGTTCTTTCTTCCACTATATCTTCCATACAATAAAAGTTGTTTCTCCTCAAAGGACAAAAACAAAAATCACAAGCAGCATTTTAAGTCAAGTCAGGAAACCTGCTCCAGAGCAAATGGTCTAACAAAAGTCCAGTCTTTCCCTGATTTCATTGTTCAGGTGACTGAATATCTTTACAAACTCAATTCTTATGAATATCCACACTTAAAAGATCTTGATTGAGACAAGTGATATCTGCAAACCTTAAACTTCTAGTCATATTCATTAATTTTAGTCTGTTACAATATATTACTATTAGACCAACTGCAGAGTGGGAATATAGAATATACTTCAAACGGATCATGAAATATCATCAGTGGTTTAAGGTTATGCAGTGTCATCCAAAGTCTTACGCTATTTAGTATTTTCCTTAGGTATCCATTCTAAACGTAATTATTCAATACTCAACCTTCAGCAGAAAAAAGAATCAGTCTTATTATAAGGAAAAAACAAACAAACAAACCAAAAACAAAATGCTAAGAAGCATTTATAAAACACCCACTCTACTATAAACATAAAAAATTTTAGTTTTAGTACAATTTCATGACTAGAACATTCTGATTTATAACTTTACATTATTTGATCCCAAACCCTACAATCTAAGAAAACACAAAATATGTAAAAAAACAGGTCAGAAAGGAGAAAACATGAAAAGATTAATGTGGCAATGAAGAATTTTATGAATTTTGTAATGAATTTGAAGACAATAATTTGAAGTGCAATGAATGTTACAAAGGAAGAATATTTTTTTCCTGCTAGATACCAGTATGAATACACAAAAACATGAGGAAGTAATACTAATTTTGCATAAAGGTTAGTACAGCTAACAATACAGATAAGCACTAGAAATGCAAGAACAATCCATCAGGTTGGCCAAGATTAATCCCAGATCAGATATGGTGGAAGATCTAATCACAGAATCATAGAAACATTATGGTTGGAAAGCCCTTCAAGATAATCAAGTCCAACCATTGACAATAATATAGGGCATAACATTGAGAAACACTGGATTTAGAGACTAGGTTTGCTAGGATTTGTTTCAACCAGCTGGAGTTTCTCTGCCATGAATTGAAGAAGAAGAAATCTCAGTAACTTTCTCCATGACACTCATATGGAGGTGCAAGAAGGATAAAACATCTCTGCACTTAGACCTCTGTGACCTCCTTCATCCATCTCCTCTTTAGCTGCACTGGAAGCCATTGCCTTTTTTCCTATGTGACCAAAAATACATGCTATACGTGAACCTCAACTTGAACCATGGTTGGCCAGTAAAGAGGAATAAAAGAAGATAGAAAAGAAAATTCCTTTGACCCTTATCTCCACCAACTTGTACGTGCATTTTACATCTCAAATCACAACAATTTTATTACTAAAGTAACTGCAGAAATCAAAGCAAAAACTATTTCCGAATATTTCTTTTCATGATGACCGTTAAGCTATTTGTATTCTACTCCCCCATTCTTTTGTTATTGCTGAGGAAAACCTTAATATGACAACAGTCCTGTATCACTTTATCACTGCCCAGAGTAATGAAAGACATCACTGTGTTTTTTCAGTGCTAGATTTGCATCACCTAGTTACTTTGCTCTGGAAGAGCTTGTAGTGAAATCCATGGGCTGTCTGCAGGTAACATAAGACTTCTCTTTTTTCAGTATTAATGTCACAAAAACTTGTCCATAATATTCCTTTACTTCTTTCAGAAGACTTTTAGAGTACTGTGACATAACTTCTTTCCACAAAAGTAACGCTGAATGATCCCTACTATTATATATTTCTCCAGTAATCTGCCTACTCATCCACTTGTAGCAAAGCACAAACAATTACTCTGTACAATTGCACCCATAGCAGTGCTCAGAGCTTTCCTTTAGAGGTTTTCCTATACTTTTTTGTATCAGTACAGTATTCATCTTCATCTTTGTTTTCAATTGTTTCAAAAACCTGTTCCAACAGGTTTTCAACTGTTTCCAACAGGTTTGTTGGGAATACTTTCAGTCACCTGGACAGACTGAATTACCCAAAATATGCAATACTTCGGCTTTTTTAAGCAAACAAATTTGTGTTTCTATTTGAATGGCTATATTTACATTTTGGTTTCTAAAAAACAGGAGTCCAAACAGAAATACTCTTCTTCCTAAACAGACATGCAATATATCTTTATGGAGACTCCAGGTTCACCCTGAGACCCAAATGGATTGAGAGAAACAAAAAAAAAAAGAGGCAAATCCATGAAGTTATTTTACTGTGCATAACATTAGTGATGACTGAGTTGCTGATTGCTCCAAATACAAGTCTCACATTGCTGTGAAACAGCAATATAGAATAATAAATGTTAAGAACATGGTGTAAAAAAAAGTTATAACAATAAAAAAGATTACTTGTACTTAAAACATAGTAGTCTTTTTCAAAGCATAAAAGGAATTAAGACTATAAAAATAAAAATAAAAAAAAAACAACACATACCCTGATACAGGCACAGCTTGTAACTCACAAAGGTCAGTTACAACAGAAAGATTCTAAACTTGTGAAAAATTAAAAAAAATAAATTCTAATGCAGAAACTGGAGAATAACCTCTTATGACTATCTATTATTCATGTACTAAAGCAGTGCTACCCACCACAGTATTATGAAAGACAAGCTGATGACCCATGACTGGCAACAGAGCATTTAAACACAGTGTACACAGCTCTACTTACAATCAGGACAGGAATTCTCACGGTACCTTTAATCCACGTGACCTGTATCAATACTAGCAAAGAAATGGCAACCACGAGATCAGCACTGTCAGGAAAGCCCAGCAGGTAGAGATCCCACTGACCTCACACTGAAACTCATGCTACCACATTTTACCTATGTTAGAAAGACTAAGGTTTACATGACTCTTTTCACTGTTTATTCGGGGAACAACATGCTGGAGCTCAGCCTCATGGCAAGTGACCTGGGAGCCCTGGTCGATGGCAAGTTGAATCTGAGTCAGCAGTGCCCTGGCAGCCAGGATGGCAAATCGTGTCCTGGGGGGCATCAGGAACAGCATCACCAGCCAGTCGAGGGAGGGGATTGTCCTGGTCTGCTCTGCACTGGGGTGGCCTCACCTTGGATATCATGGGCAGTTTTAGGCACTGTAATGCAAGAAGGATATTAAGCAGTTAGAGTGTGTCCAAAGGAGGGCAATGAAGATGTTGAAGGACCTTGAGGGGAAGCCGTGTGAGGAGCAGCTGAGGTCACTTGGTTTGTTCCTCCTGGAAAAGAAGAGACTGAGAGGAGATCTCATTTCAGTTACAACTTCCTTGTGAGGGGAAGAGGAGAGGCAGGCACTGATTTCTTCTCTGTGGTGACCAGTGATAGGACCTAAGGGAATTACATGAAGCTGTGCCAGGGGAAGTTTAGACTGGATATTAGGAAAAGGTTCTTCATCCATTGGCTTCCCAGGGAAGCGGTCACAGCACCAAGCCTGACAGCTGAAGAAGTGTTTGGACAATGCTTTGAGCAATATGGTGTGACTCTTGGGGTGGTCCTGTGCAAGACTCAATAATCCTTGTGTGTCCCTTCCAACTCAGGAAATTCTATGATTCTATGAGTGAACAGCAAAAGATGCCACATAAAAATCTCTATCAGCAGAAACTGGGACCTGCAAAGTGATGGGAAGTTTGAAAGAAATACTTTACTCAGGTATTGAACTTAAAAGCTAAAATTGACACCAGCTTCTCCAAAGAGGTTAAGCAAGCACTGGGATAATAAAAAAATTACCATATTTTATGGTCATTGGAACATCTCCAGCACTTCAGCGTTCATTTGTCTTAGTTTCCACTAATGTTGTTCATTTAATGGGTGCTTCTTGACAGAAGTCACTAGGGCTGTATAATAAGCAATGTCCACCCAATTAGAAAGGTTGAGTGCCTCCGGGTTAAGCTTGTGCATGTTATTTCAAAGTGCAGATGACTACGGTTACCATGACATTATCAGCTCCCATAGCTCACTTAACAGGCAGCAGTTATGAAGCTTTGGTATCTTGATCTCCTGCCATCATCTGCGTTTAGAAGATTCAAGAAACATAGCTACAGATTTTTACTGTGTTCTTATCTTCAGGAATTTGCTATCCTGTGGAAATTAGAATAGTATAGATAAGAGACCATTTTAATCTGGAAATAACAGCATTTTCCTGATTAAAGGGTAACACCAGCAAAGCATTATCTCTTGGTACTACAACATAAATAGGACTTATATTTGGTTGCTTTGTAAGTGCTAAAACTAATAACAAATAAAATGACAGGAAAATGAACTAATAACTAGAATTCTAGTGATTTCTAAAGTAACCATATCATAAGCTTCTCTAAGGCTGATACTTAAAATGTATTCATTTTTGTGTGTACAACTGTCAGATAACCTATACATAAAATTGCCCAAAAGAATAATATTCTGTATTCAAATCTTACAGTACTTACAGGTTTAATCCATAACATTACATCCCACAACACAAAAGCAGGCTCTGACTTCGACTTTGTCCTCTGTAATTCCTGTTGGTGATGTATTGTAAAGTCTGTGAAGTCTTCACACTTTAAATATTATGAAGAATGTTTATGGCTGAAGATTATTCTACAGGAAATTCTTCCTGTATCTAATGAATGATTCAAATATTAAGACAAAACCTCTTACTTCCCCCCAAATTCTAAAATATCCCAGCTTTTAATAGCAATACTTTATAATGAGATTATCAGGTACAAAGAAGTCTTCTTTATGTATAAAAACAGCAAGGACATTTCACATTATAACTGGTTATCAATGTAGTATCAGCATTTAACTATTAAATGCTGATTTTAATTGGGAAGCTAGTTAATTATCTGGCAATGTTTAAATGAGCTACTAGGCTCATAAAGACAAGAATGATCTCTCCAAGAATTCAAAAAAAAAATAAATAAAAAAGAAATTTTCAGTAACTTATTCAATAGTGACCAATCTTAGAACTTTATTTTACACAATCTAACAATTATTTTAGTTTAAAAGACTACATTTTAGGTTAGTAATAATATATAAAGCATTAGGGAAATTTAGACTTTTATTTCAACAACGCTTCAGCAACATGCAGTACCACTAAAACTGAAAGTTTTTAAAACTGTGAAAAGCATTGAAGAGTTCTAGATGCAGATGTTTCATATTAAATTCAGTTACTTAGAATGCACATACCAAGATGAGTTCTAACTGTTCTTTCAATTTCACAAACACAATTTTTTTTCTGCCATTTCTTCACAACTCTCCTAGTAAGGAGTCTCTATCTCAGTTTTGCTGAGATACCAGTATTCTATCTTCCCATGTAGCTCTTTGCAGGCTGTCATTTTAGGTTAAATTCACCACTTTATCCCAAGACTAATTTTGGAGTGAAACTCTATATAAAGAAGAATTCCTTTTATTAGAGCAGTCATGTGCTATTTCAAAATCTGACAGTAATCATGTTTTCAGTGGACTGACACTTAATTCCAGCATCACTAGTGTTGCATGACCTTGTGAAGAGGGAAGAGAGCTCTAAGGATAAAGGCAATGATGCTCTCGCTCTTCCATAATTTTTGCTTGGCAGAATACTTTACACAAGTGTATTTATTGCCTTCTTGCACAAGAGAACTCTCTTTGTGACCAGCAGAAGCAAGAAAAAGCCTTTGTGTACAAGTGACCACAGACCATCACATTCAACTGACCCACCTCAGACATCTCTCTGTCCTAAGCTAGTCATTGAGGACTTCTCTGCAGTCAGTGGAGAGTATCTTTAGCTCATGATTCATACGTGTAATGAATCACACACATTAGATGTCTGTCTTTTTCTCTTCATGTTAACAACTAATTTAGAGTGGACATCACCTTTTAGGTCACTCATTATGAAATTCAGCCCAGAAGCTTAGGACATGCCAACATGATGATGAAACCATCTCTACTATCCTAGGACTATATGGAGCAGAAATCAAACCAAAAAGAACTTGTGGTCCTTCATAATGCACCTTTCCTGGAATACTTTTGCATGATACTCGAATTAGAAATCAAAATGGAACAATGCATAGGTAAATTGAGTAAACAGGAAGGATAGAAAACCTTAAGTGCACTCAGTATTTGAAAAGAACCAAATATACTTACAGAAAGGACTGCAAACTGTTCCTACTGCAGTAGATACTGGACATGATTATTCAGGAGGTAAGATCTAGTAATATAGTGTTTTTAGTGAATGATTAGAATTCTCTTTGCTCATAGCATTCCCTATATTCCTCTAAATAACAAAAAACTCTTAACAACAAAAATGCTTTGACAGAAAGAATTTCCATTTAGTAGTGGGTTTGTATAAGAAAATGGTGTGTTCTCACTAAAGAATTATTATACTTTTGCATATGAAGTATCACTTTGGTCGAGATAGGTAAAATTAATTGTACTGTATAGAACTAGTTTTAAAATGAGGCTGTTAAACTCTCTCCTGGGCTTTTGAGGTCCCCGTGGAAAACACAGAAATCTGAAGACAAACTGGTAGAGATTAATGGTAAAAAGACTAAGGTTTGCATGAGTCATGTTAAAAATTACTGGTTTCTAAAGGATTCAGGGAATTATTAATAACTAAATTAAAATTCTGCAAGATAACATCTGAGGAAAGGATATAAAAAGCATTTCCATGCTTATTAAAAAGAATGTACCCTGTATTATGCTGAATACATAAAAAAATATATGTCCTAGATCCATGCTGGAGGGCATGTGACTATCAAAAACTGCAATATTAGAGCCACCTATCTGTCTTTCTCTCTCATTCCCTCTCTTTCCAGTAATTCTTAGAAACCAAGAAAGATTTTACTAATACGAATTTATATATGCATATCCCCCTGTTAAAAGTAAGTTCAAAAGAGCTGGAAGATGGACTGTTATTAACAGAAGCCTTGTAATAGTCTTGTAACATCTGGTACATATTGTTATCAGAGTGACTCGCAGTAATTTTACAAATGTCTTGAACATGCAAGATACAAAAGATTTTTTGCTGGTCTACTACTGTGACACTATTGTAAGTGTATAAAAAGAAAATGAAATAACAGCAGTCTGTATAAATGAAGGACACCTTCTGTTTCACCTCCCCTGTTAAATCTTGCTCAACCTATAAAAAATATGTCAAAGAAAGCAACTAACTACCATGGTAAACAGATCAAAAATTCAATATAATAATATATATATAACAATAATAATAATAATCTGAACAGCTAATCATGGTGTGAAGCTACTCTAATGTGTATCCAATTATAATCAGCACTATGATAATGGCACTGTCCTTAATCTGTGCTATTTCTCATTATTTCTAGAGACACTGCTAAAAGAAAATTCTTGGAGCTATTTATGGGAGATGGGAAGTTTCAGACCCTGTATTGCTCAAAATTTTCTATGACATTCCTTATTTTTAGGAATTTCAAATTTTGCTAGTAAATTTAAAAAAAAAAAAATCTTTAACCTGTTATCTCTTTGATGTTTGTTGTTTAAGTATGTAGAAATTGTTCAGATATTCCATTCCAGACTGAAATTAGACAGTGAAATGCAGGAAAAGATTTGCTGTGCAATAGCTTTATGAATTTCTTATCCAATCCTGCCAGATAACTTGTCACTTCACACTCCGGAGCAGCAAACCAAAATGTGTCAACAAAGCTGCTTTTTATGGTCCCTAGGAAAAAAAGTACTGCCTTAGAACAAAACACAAACTCTTCTGGAAGACGTTTCTTCTGACACACACTGCGGAAATGAATTTGACAACTAGATGCTCCAAGAAGTCCTCCATTGCCTGCATTTGCCCTGGTTCAAAGCTATGGTGCTTAATCAGGACATTAGGAGGGCCTAAAACAATAGGACAAGGAGTACTGGTTTTAAATTAAAAGAGAATTGATTCAGACTGAATAGAAGAAAAAAGTAATTTACAATGAGGAGGTGAAATGTGAAACAGGTTGCCCAGAGAAGTGGTGAATGCTCCAAACCTGGGTATATTCAAGCCATCTGCATCCATACCCAGCATATCCACCTTTATCCATAGCCATCCTGGGCCTCTTCTCAGGTCTAATGGAGGATGGCTCAAAATGGTCTTAATTTTCCCTCTCCTTTTCCAGGCATGGTGAGACAAGGATAGAGGTGAGAATGAACTTAAAATATTAACAAGTTTACAAAAAGAAAAAAAGTAGCCATGGGGAAAGACAGTCACCATCAAAACTGCAAGGCTTTTTCTGGTCTTGTAGCTTTCTGTCACAATGGGACTGGCTACTTCCCTTTCCTTGGCCCTGTATCAAGCAGCTCCTGACGAGAAGGGAATAACTGCTGTTTGGCCTCTGTGGCAGGTCATGTTGGTAAATTTGACACTGAAAACACTGGAAGAGGATGAAATACACAGAATGATTCTGTAATAATGGCTGGTATGCTTCTTAAAGACAGAAATCCTCCAGTGTCTTATTACTTGTGGTCCCACAAAAATCAGTGAGGCATGTGTAACACAAACAGCAGTGACAGCCTGGCTCTATGCTGCAAGACAGTCTCTCAGAAGACATCTTCGAAGATTTAAATACAGTCAACTTGGCATTGAATCAATATAAATTTTTCTAAATGTAAAAAACAGATTTCAGGATTGGAACATAATACAATTGTTTTGAATCTCTGTGTTGAAACAGTTAACATATTCTGCATTACAGCATATCATTCAAAGAAAACAGGTGAGGGAAACAGTTGTTGACCTTCATTTGTCAACACAAATTTAAATGCTTTTTAGCTTGTCCTCTACACTACGACTGGCATTTGAGAGGAAAACAACGTGTCAAAAATATCTACACATTTTAAGGAAAAAAGTATAAAGATGAGTTACTGGGAAAGAAAAATGTCATCTCTACCTGATGAAAAAAACTGTGGATAAGAAGACTGAGATCTCCTTAAAAAACAGTGAGAAACTGTAAGAGGAAAAGAAGATAATAATGAATAAAATACTATGTTTAAAATAATATGAAATAATTTTATAGGTAAGATAAAATACTGTTAACTAAATGAAATTAATTTTTGGTCTTGTTCTTCATTGGTTTTAGAAAATGTGACTGAAACCAACATGTGAATGAAACCATCAGAATGTTGGGACTAGTAGACCAAGATTCCTGGGTAGTCATTATATGACATGAATAAATGTTTTAGCCTACAAAATAAAACTGAATTGAGATTCTTTTATCTGTGATTAATTTCCCAGACTGTTTTACAACCCATAAATTCAGTGGTTTGAAGAAACATACTAAACAATAAAGGTTGTTTTAAGATAAGCTCTTAAGACAGCAACACACACCTGCAGTTTTACTGCAATCTACTAAAGTCTAAAGTATATGTATTTCAGTTTAGTATTGAGAGCTGGTATGCCAGCCCATTAGAAACTGCAGACCACGGGAATGCAATCCTATAAGAGATGAGTGGTATACCTGAAAAGTTACATATGTATTGATCTGGTAGGTGAACACACTCATCTCTTAATGGATATAGAAACATAAGTGCCTAAAATTTTATGGTAAACTCTGAACAGTAATTAAAAATGGCATAAGAATTAATAAAAACATACATGTGAGACTGTTACACAGAGCTTTCCATGGCTTTATTCCCCCACTACTGGAAACCTCCTGTCTTCAGTTGTCCTCCTAGGAGTATTTTCTACCTCTTCAATCACATCTTTAATTAGATTGCAACTCTAAACAGCACTGTTCACCTGGTCAGCATCTCCCAGGTCTCCACACAGTGAACCCATGGCCATACCTGTGAGCAGCAACAGACTATAAACATATATATCAGTGCACATATTTTCCTCCTGTGACAATGGCAAATAACTTCTGGCTGCAAGGCAATGTGGCATCAGAGCCTCATGTTACTACACCACAAGTCCTTGATCAACCATAGATTTTTTTTTCTGTTATTAAAATTATTAAAAAAAATCAAAACTTTTTAGTATGATCTTATTATTTCTGTTTCCTTTGGAAATTCTGCACTTCTTTCAGATGTTTTTCTTATCTGTATTTTTCCTATTGCACAGTATATATCTATACTTTAAAACATGGAAAAAGCTTTCATATCACACAGCTCATTAGAGGCTTAAAGGAACCAGTTTTAGATGCATGATTTTGACCTCATTACTGTCCTCAATCAATGAAATAAAAATGGTGACTGTCATAACATCATCCCTTGGATACACTATTCTGGGAATCTGTAATCAGAGTCTGTTCCTCAGATGGTAAAACTGCTGTAGAATATATTTGCTAGTACTAACTCTGATTAAATAATAATAGAGAAAAAGGCTTTTTAGAGCTCCATAAGACAATCACACTATCTCTGAGCAAACTGGAAAGAAGGATATATCCTACCTGCATCTTGTCATAACTTTGGTCCATTTGTAAAATGCTGTAGAAAGAAAACTCACCTGGCACAGTTCCTACGCCACTGCCTAAATGCATCTTAATAGGCTTGTATATTATATGCTGTAAATGTTGCAAGGAAATTCCACAGGCCTGAAGTTCTGCTCTTAAGGTGAAAAACATGCTTTAAGATCAGTGACAATTTTTTAAAATAGTCCTTGTCTTCAGAATAAGAGTATCTCTTTCCTTCATTTTTCCACACTTTTATGCCAGTCATACACCTGGTACAGGATGAACCACACTCTGGAGATGCCCCTTTCTCTCCACTGCCTACAGAAGAAGCTGAGGTAACTAACTTGAGGCTTAATGCTTGACTCTTAACTTCCTGTATTCTGTCCATCTAATACAGATGAAATGGATTATCTCTAGCTTCATTTGATTTAAGAGAGTTTTCACCTACATGTACAAGGTCATTTCCAGAACTTTACACTTGCAAATATATTACTATATAAACAACCACTACTAGAATGTCTAAAAGTATAGGGATGCTTTCTGTTGACTAAGCCTTTAGTTTGCACATATTTGTGAAGGCAGTAAGCTAGTCTGTGTATATATACCTTGCCTATTACATGTATTGGACATACAACATAAGTTATTTTTGTGAGACTTCAGTGACCAATACTTACCCCAAAGGCTAAATAATTCATTACTAGACCAGAGTTGACATTTTTCACAGAAAAAAAAAACCTGAACAAACTAGCACTTATTCAAGTTTTTGACAAGTCTGCCAAGCTAAACTTCTTCAAATTTTGCACTGTTCAAGTTAAGCTATTCTAATTTATTGATTCAGTTATACTTGGTAAATAGACCGTGACTGCTATTTAATCAACTTTCATTTTTATCATTGCAATAGTGGTGATTTTTTTCCTGACAATATTTTTTGAGATGTCTGAAGTCACATTATCAAACAGTTCAACGCTGTTTTGTATATAATACTATTTTCAGGTGAAATTATTCTTAAAAGTTCCTATTTGCAGAATCATGTATCTTTATGAGATGCTGGGTTTTGATAGTTCTTTTATGATGTAGCCAAATATTCCTTCTTTCACTTCCGCATATATCAGTTAAATTCTACAAGCAAGGCTTCTTCTTGTTGCAATACAAAACTGAAAGGTTGCACCTCCAATTTCCTTCATAATGTACTTTCAATTAGTTTCATAATGTTACCTGCACACCTGTAGAGAAATGGAGCTTT
This sequence comes from Formicarius rufipectus, assembly GCA_013399695.1. Lineage (NCBI taxonomy): Eukaryota > Metazoa > Chordata > Aves > Passeriformes > Formicariidae > Formicarius > Formicarius rufipectus. The sequence continues at coordinate 120,592 of VXAU01002734.1, read as the reverse complement.
GAATAGAGAGGCATAGTGCAGGGAGAAGAAAAGATGTATCTGGATCTTCCAACAGGGGGTAGAAAAGAAAGTGTTTTACCTTTCTGCAGTTCTTCTCTCCTTTCATCAGCATGGAGACAGCATAGACAGGTTTGGCCACAGCCAGATGACTATCTACTCCTGCTCAGGTGAAATGCTTCTTTCTCACAGAAGATGAAAATTTGGCATTGCCACGTGTGCTTTGGCATACAATCTTCCTTAAAAATAATTGCTTCTGAGTATCCTCACTATCTTATGATCTACAGCCTACAGATTGGGAGGGGATTTTTGCCAGAAGATAAAGCTGACTTCTTTCAGGCTGTTTTTAGCCTGGTTTCCTATGGAAACAAGACTGTGTGACAGTATAATACAGTCTATGTGTCCTCTCCTTGTAATTTGTGAACTAAGTAGCCCAATTTCAACTAACTGTGACTGAGACGACAGGAATCTCAAAGATAGTTATGCTCTTATAAATTTTGAAAGCAGCAGCTGCTGGAGAGCAGGGAGAACAGGATCCTAGCATTAACATGCAGGGTGCTAACAATCTTATCAGACCATTTCTGCTGTCAAGTGTGGCAGCCCACATACCATTACCAGCATATATGCATATTCAGAGATAAAAGATGACCTCTGTAATTCAATTATTAACCAAGAAACATATCCGTAAGAAACTGGTCCTCTTCAATTCTGGTTCTTTTAGCCCTTCTTTCTTTTAACTAGACAGCCAAAATACCAGGCTGGTGAATGGAAAAAAATAAACTAAGGAGGAAACAAAAATAATACAAAATCCATACTGTAGCAAAAGAGAATAAAAAGGTGGAACAATGAGTTTATCAGCTGCTATGTTATAAGGATGGACAGCTTTTAAGGTCATATCCTAAGGTACGTTTAAATCCATTTACAACTTTACCAGGTTCAGAAGTCCTATATACACGTACACACAAACACACACACACAAACATAGATACAAGAGATTGTGAGCATCACATTTTAGCTGCAACCAACTAAACACATTGAATGATTCAACTTTTTCATGCATATACATGACATAAAGCTGAAAATCATTTTCATTTCCTATATTCCACAACTAAGCAGCCACGTAATGGTTAAAGAGTAGGGGTTTCCCCTATAAAACCATTTTTACAGTTCTTGCGTGATTAGTTTGAGATGGTCTACCATAATTATCTATGGCATAATTTCTCTTTGCCTGTGTAAAAAATACTTCAAAAAACAACATCAAATGCTCAGTAATTCATTATCAAAATGCATTCATTGACTAGAGAAAGTGGTATGAAAAGTTATTTGTTATGCAAAGTAGCATAATTCTTAATTATGTATCCAATGTTCTGTCAGTATTTACTCTAAATAAGACTGTTCTGTTCCAAGATTTCACAAGACAGATACAAACTTCAAACTCTCTGCCAAAAATTTTCAAAATCTAGAAAGTATTTCTCAACTAGCAGTTCCTGAAATTTAACTGATGTTTGATCACTACCTGTAAATTATCAAGGGAAAGAAATTTTAAAGAAAGTAAAAAGATGAGCTTCACTTTCACTTATTTTTGCAGTAACATCTCTCTTCTCTCCTTTTTTTTTTTTTTTTT
>VXAU01002734.1:76557-118959 GCA_013399695.1 Formicarius rufipectus | reverse complement strand
TTTTTTTTGGTAAGGTGTCTTTTCCCTTGCATCCCCTCAGCTCATGCTGGGAATCAGGTGCGTGCTGCCAGCAGGACTTGTTAATTCAAGGAGCTGCTGCTGTCCAATTAAGCTTGGTGCCAGATCACAGACAGCCAGACGCTAAAGTAGCTAATTCTCCTTCCTAGTTCAGCAGTAAATGCAACACCATTAACAGCATATCCAAGGTATTAATGCACTCATTTGTAGGCATACTGTAAGGTTAATTCATGTCAGTCCAAATGGTAAAAACTAAAAGAAGCGAAGGATATCAGGCACTTAAAGTAGGCTCAGTAAAAAACACAGTTTGCTTTTATTCAAGCAAGTAATCCTGAAGACCTGTACTCAGATTCAAGTTTACTCAAGGAATCTACTTTTACTATTTGAAAAGTTTCCAGGTGCCTAATTTTTTTATTTAATACATACACACATTTCTTTCCAGGTTTTGGAATACTAAGAAATCAGCATTTAGCTAAAATCAAACATAAAATTCAATTTGATAATCTTCTGCCTACCAGCCATGAAGAACCGAATTCATTAGATGTTCTTATGAGACATTGGATCATGATCAAGTACATCTGAAGTACAGCATTAACCAACACTTTTACAATGCAACACAAAGTGCTAGCTTTCCCTCTTTTTCAGTAGCTGAATGCAGCTGAACCTATTTTCAATTTCTAGTCTGCAGACATTATACAAGAACAGACCGTCTCAGTGTAATCCATAAAGAATAACTAAAAGCATACCTATCATCAATTTGCTGTGGGTGGATACACATCTCAGCCAGAATAGCATTAAAAAGTGCAAAAATTCAAACTACTTAATTCAGTGGATATATTCTGATTCAAGGATATACTCAGGATGTTTTCAGAGATAACAGTTCAGCTTCTTTCTTGGGCTACTGCAATTCAAGTCCCTGTCTCCTACTACCCTGCAGGTTATGCAAAGCACCAGGCTATGTGACTTGAGTAAGAAATCAGGAGTGGGAGGCACAGCTCCTTACACTGCACGGTATTATGACAGAAGTAGATACTCAATCCAGGGTTATGGAGGATCCAATTAACCTTAAAAAATAGTGTTAAAACTAGCCTCGAAGTAGCCAGCACTTAGCAAAGCAGACCCATATACACCTGAAGTGCTATCCCTCTCTAGATCTCTGCAAAGATATAAAAGGTAAACAACTTTCCTAAGAAGAAACCCCTTCTTTTAAAAGGGTGCTTGGGATAACTCTTTTCCTTCAGGCAGCACTGGTGAAAATCCATCTGATGTTTTCAGGTCCTCAATAAACGTTTGTCTAATGGATTCAGTGCTTCTGAAGGAGAGTTGAAGCTTTGCCTGCAACAGCTAATTTCCCTGGAAAGTGTCTTCACAAATGGGTTGTACATTATTCTGGCTGGGAAAGAGCTCCCTCCAGCCTTTCCTTAGTCATGAGGGGAACAAAAAAACAAAATACACGATTCTACAGCTTCAAGGGCAGAGCAGCTAGGTAAGAGAGAGGTATGTTCCAGTTCCTTCTGTGATAAGTGTTTATGAAATTTATTCAGCAATTGGTTAGCATAAAGAACTAGACCCCTCCCAGAGGCGCGTGTGAAGCCCTTGAGTCTCTGTTTGCCCCCCTGCAGCTATGCTGTCTCATACTCAGTTCTCACCCTTGCAGCCCATACTATTCTCAAGCACAAGAGCTGTTAACATAATTTCTAATCTTGTCATTTAAATATTAGTCACTGGCTATGGTCAACATTCAGCAGCTAAATCTTATTTTTATTCATGTTTTTTTTTGGGGGGGTCGGGTTTTTTAAATTCTTTTCATGACTGCAAAGCCAACTTTATTTTCATCCTCTTTAAAAAGGCCAACCAAGGAAATAGATGAGATAATGAAATTATAAAAGAGACAAAATTAGTAGTCATGAAAAGTGCAGAAGGCTTGGAACGAAATATATATTTGCTAATACAAAAGCAGTGACATTGACAGTGGCAGTTGAAAGAGGAATCTGCAGACAGGATTCTACAGACACTGAGGTCTGTAGGATACTGTACTTTCTGCACACAGGATTAGATCTTACTTAGAAGGGAAGGATAGGTGAGAGATGGATGCTGATGGGCAGTCCACAACCAGTAAAATTTAAGCAATAGGTTTAAGCAATAGGTTTAGTAAGCACCACAAAACCTCCTCTGCTATTTGTGGATCCCATTTGAGCACTGTAGCCCATGTGTCTAATCCTAAGACTGTTGTCCAGTCTAGAAAGAGCAAACATTCTGTGTCAACTAGCAAAAAGAACAGAAACAATATTAACTACATAGCTCATATGTTTATAAAATATTTAAATACTTAGCAATATAGTATTTTAAACCCAGTATATAATGTAGGAGATAAAATCCTTCAGGTAGCATGGGAAGGAATTAAATGATAAGCAGGAAGCATAGCACAGCAATGAGAGGAATGAGCTGATCCTCAACAAAAGGGATACCACCACTACAACATCTATGCAACAAGTACTGATTGATCCTTTCACTGTGTGATACATTTATTATCTGGAACTTAAAGAAATCTAAACCTAGTGTCATTGATCAGGGCAGAGAGTTTCATCAGCCTAGGAGAAACAATAACATCCATATAGCTTCTATGACGCATATAGAAAACAAGAGACAACAGTTGGAACCAGCAGTCAGGAAAAAAAATTTAAGCACTGACTCAAGAATTACTGCACTCTCATAAGTATGTCTCTCTTGACTGTATTTTAATCAATTGCTCTCGAACTTGGGCAATACATCTGCTGTATTTCCCAAGCTATTACACACAAAGCTTTTCATGCTGTTATAATTTATAAACAGACCCTCACATTGTCCTTCCAGTTATTATTAAATGAAACCACAAGTGAACACTCCACAGTGTACTCCACGGACTCTGAAACAATGACCACATTGAAATTTGAAAAAGGATACTGAGTTGTTTAAATAAGAAAAAAACAAACAAACAAAAAAACCACCACAGCAACAACAAAAAACCAAACCAAAAAACAAAAACCAAAACACAAACCAAACCNAAAAAAAAAGAAGTTCATCAAATAATACAGCCCAAGGCTGCCCAAGAGATGAGGTTCAGAAAGCAGGAATGACAGTTTGCAACATTTTGAGCAGGCATAGTGAGATTTGTGTGATGACGCTAATAATAAATTCCAATTTAGAAAAGACCACAATTTTAACTTTTGCCCAGGGCTCTTTGGAATGTCTGTGTGTCCCTGAATGTCTAATCTGGCAGTGTTTTTATCCTATATCACTAACTATCTAGTACCATTTAATTAAAGCAATTATAGTAGAAATTCATTCTCGTGAAGGAATAACACATTTTGCTTGTTAGACAGACACAGACAACTGAACTAAATAAAGGAAAATTGAGTTGATTCCACAGAAGTTCAGTTGCTAGTTTCTAATTTTATGACAGTCCTTAGATGCTGTGGCAACTCCCATTTCTGCACAGCTTGCAAAATGCAGAAATGCCCCCATGGCTGAGTATCAGTGGTGGTCACATGGGCTTTCCTTGAGCAAAAGACAGCCTAATTCACATTTTCTCATAGCACCTGGAAAGCTCACAGGTTTAGGGTAGAGTTTCAAAACAGAATTACCCATGTTCCCATGAGTTTTATGGAGGTCCTTAATAAGAGCTTTTGAAAACTCCATCCTGAAAGCACAGCTTTTAGGTCACAGCAATGGTTCGTCAACTATTTTTCTAAGCCTCTCAGCACCTGAAAACCTTTTCAAGAAACCACTTTATACAGTTGTTGTTTTCTTTGGAAACTGCACATGTATATGAAGGGACAGAGTTTGTTTCCATTTAAAAGGAGTGCAGTCTTCTCCCAGCGAGCAATCACAGAAAATACTGTCAAAATTACATATATTCTCTAGCAGTTTTGAAAGGAACCTAGGTGTAGATCTAGGGTACGTTTTATCCTCTATCTTGTTGCAAAAACTATCATTAAATTTTTTTGAGAAATCTGTGTTCCTAAATGTTCTTCATTGGTAGACAAGGAAGTTTGCTTTGTCCCGTTTTAATATTGCTTGTCTGGTGACATTTCCATTTAGAGCCCCACTGGCTGAATTCAAAACCTTTTCAGTAGTCATGCAGTTCTTCTCATATCTACGGTGATCAGCTGTTCTGTACCAGCATCTGCCTAACCAAAATAAATATGGAATGAATGCAAGGTGGGTCTCCTAAGTGGTTTATTATGTCATGTACTAAACTGGCAGAATCAGGCACTTGCACACATATTTCTGTGATTGTGGATTTGCTGTTTCTGAAGAGTTGCCAGACAAAAATGGATGAATTTTTATGATGTTTATTGAACCTCTTCCAAATTATACACTGAAACAAAACACAGGCTGAAGGTGAGGGTTCCCAATTGCTAAAATGATTTCTCAATACTCAGAAACAAGAAATGGAAAACAGCAGTTACAATATAGGCCTCATTAATAGTTTAAAAAGATTAAAATTTTTTTTCTGCACTTACGTACATTACGCAAATCTTTACACCTTTCAGACATTTTTGGTTTTGGTATTACATTATTCTGTTTCATTTTTCCAGTCTGAGATTTTACACTTGCTTTAACATTTTGTTGTCTAAGGTGCAATAAAACCTAAAGATACATATTCTAAATGACCTAAAAAAAATAAATCACATATTATGCCCAATGCTTGAAACATCTCTCGAGTCATTTTATTTTTAATACAAAAGTAAAGGTACAAAATCCACTTTTCTGTGAATGAGAGGTAAGTCCATTGATCCCAGACAAATCCTTGTAAGTTGTCTTAGAAATGGTTCTCATATGAATTAAGCACACATATCTCTGTGAAGAACTGCTCTGTTCACAACTCTGAAATAAGTAGCCACTGAAGCATTACTTCAAGAACCTTAGGGAGAAGTAAAGTAATCCCTTCACCTCTTCTTCAGTGGCTGGGTTAGTCATCACCAGGGGTCTCAGCAAAGACAAGAAAATGAAAGACCATTTTTCACACAATGAGTAAAGAGACAGGAACATTCGAGCTTGAGGATGGTAGAGGGGAAAAGCACTGGCTTTTACTTGGAGACAATTTCTTTAGCATAAGCAAACCATAAAGGGTCTGCAGATAAGCTTCAGTTAATAGAGGAAGGATCTTTCTTAATAGAAAAGCAAGAGCAACGAAACCTTCAGAGAGGCTGTAGCAGCCAAGAAGATTGCTCTTAGTAAGTATAGTCTTAATTCTCTATATAATTAATGTATAATTCTGTATTTAGGTCTCATTACTGCAAATTTGTATTTTAAAGACATTCTATTTAGTTCTTAAAGAGGAAATGCAGTCTGGATGACCTGACAAACAGGAAGACATTCCTGCTGAAAGTACACAGGGGTACTAAATCACTTAAAAGCGCCCAGCCCTGCTACGGACTATTTCTAAGGCATCCAGGAAATAACAAATATATTTCTTCAGAAAGGGATATTTTAACAATAAGCACAACAAACAACAGGAAAGAAAGAAGACACATTTTCCAACAGTTGCCTGTCAACAGCAAGGAAAATTTCTGCAGCACATTGCATAGAAATAGAGAACATACTTGAAAACTAAGCTACTTTATGACAGAAGGATTAAAACAAACTAATAAAATTCTGAGATGTACAAAAATTCTGTACAATTTTTGTTTCTAACCCCATCATAAATTTTAAATCCCGTCCAGCCTTTTAGCCAGCAACTGCTCTAACTAGAGCTAATTTTTCTGACCTCAGTCCCATTACCTGACCTCTGACATACCACTCTGTTTTGAACTTCACACTCTTCTGCAGTCACCAGCTGTAGCATCCATGTCGCTCCACTGTATGAAAAACTGTTACACTGAGAATACAACACATCAGCTTTACTTCCTCTGCCCGCACAGTCCCTATCACAGGTACACATTGTGCTGCTCACTGCAGCTTAAAACCATTTTTTCTTCAAGAATTTATGTACTTGAAAATTGGCAATTTCATTACTAAAGAAGATCCAGCCTCCACTCTTAACTTGCTTTCAGCAATGGTGAGTGATGCACTGCACATGCAGCCCTTAGAGAAGTCTGGGAAAGAGCCAGCTTTGGTCCTACAGAAAACCCTTTGCTGCTTTCAGGAATCAGCAATGAACTGTGACTGCCTGCTTAAAAGAGCTGCAAGGGACATGCATCAGAGAAAGAGGCAGGCTAGATTCCAAAGTAAAAAAGTTTTGTTAGAGGAAAGAGGGTCCAGGAAAGAAGGAGGAGTTTCTCGGATACTTTTCCTACCTTAAAAAAACCCAGATTTTAGCCATTTATTTTCTCAGTCTGTTGAAAGAGGTCCTTCCTACTGTGTTTTGACCTGTGGCCAGAGGCATTCCAGGTGCAAATGCTATCTTTTAAGTACATATCATAGAAATGTAAAATGGTTTGTGATGGAAATAACCTGAAAGAACATCTAGTTCAAACTCCCCCTGCCATGGGCTGAAATACCTTCAACAAGACCAGGGTGCTCAAACCCATCCAAACTGGTCTTGAACAATCCCAAGGATGGAGCATCCACAATTTCTCTGGGCAACTGTTTCCAGTGTCTCACTACCCTCAGAGGAATTAATTTCTTCCTGATATCTGATCTAAATCTACCCACTTTCAGCTTAAGGTCATCCCCATTTTCTCTTACATCTCTTTGAAAAAAGTGTCTCTCCAGCTTTCCTGCAGGTCCCCTTTAGACACTGGAAAGCTGCTCCAGGGTCTCCCTGGAGCCTTCACTTTGGAAGCCTTCACTTATCCAGGCTGAACAACTCTCTCAGCCTATCTTCAGAGAAGAGGTATGACACCATCATTCAATACATATTTAGATATATAGGTATATGTAGATATTTATATTCATTTGCAGTCACATAGATATCTAAGTTTCAAGGACTGGTTGGGAACACAGTGTTATGTGGTCCTGCTGGCTAGGATTCAAGCTAGGATATCTTGGTCCAGGACAAGTCTTTATACACAGGCTGTCTAGTGGTCCCACGACCCTACAGGGAGATGAGAGTGAAGATTCCACCCACTAGGGATATCTGGTTGTGGGGAAAATAAGGGTTTTCCACAGTGCCTGAAGAGTGATTTTAGACTGATTTCAGACTATGAACAAGGCACAATGACCTGTGTTCAGGAGCTGGTGTTAAAGAAGCTGTTTTTCAGCAACCTCTGGTAAGCATTGTAGCCTTTTAACAGTTTTGTGCTGAAATACTCCTGAAGAAGGCTCATCTAGAGCCCAGATCACTACATTAATTCTTCTAGTATCTACAGTGCTGGTAAGACCCCTTTTTACTGTTTTCTTATGACATACGTAAGTATTTAAAAACCCTTGGTAGGTGATGACCAGGTAAAAAAAAGAATTCATCTGTCAATTCTGTCAGAATTGCTTTGGGAAACACTCTTTAAAAATACTAGGTTTTATGGCACATAATAATAGTGTCCTTGATTCAGATAATATTGTAGCTAAAAGACTAGGAGATAGAATATTGAACTTTGCATCTTTTATGTCCTAATCTTGTGGAACCCATAACTTTTTATTGGCACTTCAAATATGGCCACATAAAAACACACTGAAAGCAGAGTACCATTACTGTTGGCTAACAAAATCCACAGATAAACATATTTCATTATTGGAAAAGGATGGAATGTGGAAGTTCAGCGAAAAAAATGCCATAAATGAAAACCATCTAATAAAAATTTCAAAAAAGCAAACAGACCGTAGTTGGATTTTGTAATAAAATGCCTCTGGGAATAGAAAAAGTAAATCTAAAAGTTTCATATATTTGAAAGTTGCATAGGTCTTCTAATGCAACATTTCAGACACTTAAAAAGAATTAGGATGTTCTAGGGTATTTAATGGGCCTCACATACCTACAGATTAGAGATTGTTTTTTTAATAACCAGGTTAAAGACTGCAAACCTTAAGTCACAGCAAACTAATGAAATTTTTCTTTCTTAAACAAAACAAAACAACCAACCAAACCCCAAAACCAAAACAAAATAACAAACAAACAAACAAACAAAATCACAAATCTCTTAAGGCTGACACAGATTTGTCCCTGCAACAAGAGGGCAAAATCATTTAAGTGATACCCTTTCTCATTTCCTGAAGTTTCACTGGGTATCAGCACTTTCACAACTAAGCTAATTCAATGTTGCTAAGTAACAGACTGTTTCAAATAAATTAACTGAGGAGAAGGGAAAAAAAATAAAAAAAAAATTCAAATACTTCAGAACAAAATTCTCCATATTTCTTAACAGTGTTTCTAGAATATTCTAAACTTAAGACTTTTGTTGCTAAACAAAGGAAACCTCCAAGTAGGTATGGTTGCACTTTTCTACCTTGCATCACACTAAGATCCATAAATCAACTGTGGTGCAATTTTTCACAGTTACGAGTTTGGAAAGACATATCTTGAGTGAAAAGCAGGATCCTACTCTAGCATGAAAATTCAAGCCAAACCTTACATAATATATAAAATTTCTAATTTTCTCTGGTTGGTATGACCAATAGCAGAAACAGTACAGATAGCCATGCATTCACTCTCACTGATCTCCAAAAAGAAGTAATTCTCTGGCTCAGATTTACAGTGCTATTACAAAAAATCTAACGCTGAAAGGGAGAACGCTATTTGGATTTACTTTGACAATGAATGTGATGTTAGTTATAACAAATATCTGAATTAATAATGTGATCCCACATATATTTTTTGGTAAGCGCTTCTATCTTCAAAAAAGATGTTTGTTTGAAGATTGTGGCTTTACTTCTCTAGATAAACAGATCTCCTTGCAGTGGTATTTACGGAAAGTTCATTCTCTCTGATCTTCATGGGTCTGTAAGAATGTTCCAAGTTCTTAACTTTTCTGCTCTGAAATACGAGAAGTAACCCTAAGACTAAACTTAACCTTGTCATTTCCAAGAAAAAAGCTTTACTTTGAATATGCTCAGATAGCAACTTCACTTACTACTTCTGTGCCAACTCACATTGCTACAAGAAGTTCTTCCCATTGATGTTTCTGTTTATTTTTTGTGGTGATTAGTGCACAGTTTAGACTTTTCCATTAAGAGTTGCACTGTTTATGCCTTTTTTCTAGAAATCACCATTAGGACGAGTTCAGCTTCCCCTTTGATCTAAGATGGCTCTGAATGAAGAATGAGACCTCTGACAATGCTTAGGAAACAGTGGTTTCCTAATTCTTCAGACAACTCTGATTCTCTGTTTTCTGTAACTTGCACTGCACTCCAAACTAGTCTAGAACATGTGAAAGCATATAACACAACCGGTTTTGTCAGGTAAATCAAGCTCTGTGAAATAGGAATTCTGCAGATCTAACAGAGTATTTTTATGTCCCTCAAGATTCAATAAACACTGAAAGAGGAATCCCAATCTCTGTATCAGATGTATCAACAGAAGTTTGCCTAATGAACCAAATTAATAGCAAATTGTTGAGTGAATGATAATGAGATAAGTCCTGTCTCACAAACTATTAGTTCTCTGAAAGAGTAAATAGTGTGTGTATATAAGATGGAACTCTTTTACAAAAAGCAGTTGGATTTCCAAAAGCCTTCTTTCAGATAGCATATTTTCAAGGGCTTAGACCTTTTTTAACATGGGAGGAGAGGCAAGAGTGTCTTCTGGCTTAATAACTGGTTAGAAGACAGAAAGCATATTAGAAATAAAATGGTCAGTATTTGCAACAGAGAAGGAAGTGTTCCAAACAACCTCACTTAGGTTCTTGTGACACTGAAGTTCCTTTTTTAGAATCTGAGAAATGTGGATAATGAGTGAAGAGAAAGTCTGATGGTAAAGAATTAACCAGAACAGGAGTAATTAAAGCTGCCTTTGAAGAGCTGTACGAGGATCTCATAATATTCAATCACTTGGCAAAGAAATGACAGAAGAAATTCAAAGTAGCTATTTGTAAAGTATTGCATACGCAAGGAAGAAAGGATAACCCTAACCACAGAGAAACAGACATGGATTGCTGTATCTTTACCTAGTATTAATAGTCAGTTTAAACCCTTTGATTACTGCTTTTCATGCCCAGGAGCAATTCAAAACAAAAAGTAAATTTAGGAATTACTAAGTAACAGGAAACAAGATCGAAAAAGAAAATTATTTCCTATAAAACCTTGAAAATGTGCAACATCTGCACAACAATTTCAACAGGATGGTATACTTTGCAAAGGTATAGAGAAGACCACAATGAGTGAACATAATCTCTGAAAAAAATGAAACAGATTAAGAAACTTTACTTAAAAAAAAAAAAAAAGACATAATTTATGTCAGGAATAATGTCTGCTGTATGCATATCTTGGAGTAGACCATCTAGTTCTGATTCAGTACTGCTGGGATGTCTCTGCCTACATTCAATTGTATGTAATTGTGGGGATTAAAGATGGATAGGAGAGAAACATAGTAGGGTGTTTATTTTATTTTGCTCTGTTTGTTTGTTTGAGTTTATGCCTGTAGTATGCTCCTTGAAATCTACTGGGGCAGCAGCTACTACAATTACATCAGAAGACAGGGGAGGAAGAAAAGAGAAGATGAAATTTTTTCACAAGGCAGGGAAGGCACAAATGGAATTAGTCGTGGGCAGTGCACACATTGTAGAATTAGAATTTGAAATTAAGCCTTCAACACAAAAGCTCTGCTTCTGGGAAATCTATCTAAGCTGTCAGTTTCTGTGGAGATAGGTAAAGATGTGGGGAAGGAGGAGCATTTTTTGCCAGTGGGTGACACCTCTTACTGACACCACACATTGCTGGCTGGTACAAGGTCATGGCACTACGGATAGAAGTTGCATTACATGCTGCAAACTTCAATATAATGAAAAATGTTCCTGAGACCTATGAAAACAAAAACTTTACAAGCCTGAAATAATAATAATAATAGGAATAAAATCTTCTTAAACAGGTATGTGAAATGGTAAAACTGGTAATCAGTAACACAGGAGAGTTTTTCACCCAGTGAAAGGTATTAAATGAAGGGTACAACAATATGGCATGTCTCCTAAACCTTGCCACTTGTTTATCTCATATAATTTAATCACAGTTGTAACCTCATTAGGCAGTGAGGTGGAGGAGATAAGCCAGGCTTCTCTCTCTCTTGGACTTTTCAGGGAGGTTCTGAACTTTCTGAACTTCGTGGTACAATAGCCAAAGCAACTCTCAGAAGTAAATAGAAACAATAAACTACTCAATAGTAAATGAAAAGTCTAGTCTACTAAATCACTCTAAGAGAAACATTTGAAATAAATGAATGCTTTAACTTTCAACTTTGAAGAATTGTTCTCATTTTCATGGAGTGTTTAAAATAAGGCTGTGTCCCATGTGAGCCTGGCACTTCAATACACTTACAGCAGTACTTCAGCAGCTGCCACTTGATCTGAACAAACTGTGGGTTTCCTCTCTTTGGAAGAGGTCAGATAAAAACCAAACATTCGTTCTTCAACTGTGCCTTCCCTTGTCTTTCTGCTGACAACTCCACTGTATTTGTAAACTCTGTTTTCACATTAGTTGACTCTTAGTCCCCCAGTGACAGTCCTGGAGCAGAACAGGCTTCAAAAAGAAGGGGATCGGTGAGTCATATCTCCAACCCCTCTCTTCATGCATGTATCTCAACTGCACAAGAGAATCAAACTGAACACCATGTATCTATTTTTTACCCTGTAAATGTCCTTCTAAGGCTCCTCCCAACTTTGCTAGGGCAAGAATGCCACAGTGTATTCAGTGGTGCTGGTTTGGGTATCATTGGAAACATATCTTCTAATCTTATCAACCAGTTATAGCCACAGAACACTTAAGTGCGCAGCCGATCTCACATTTTTCAATGAATGTCATCATATTCCCTGTCCATTATAATACAATTCTCACTAATCTACTATGAATATATGAATGTATGCCAGGAAAATTCATCACGGTACACAATGTCCTTTTTTTTTTTTTTTTTTTTTAAATGAACCAAGATGTGATTTGGGCAGAACAAAGACCACAGGGAAAGAGATGTGTAGTGGATTTTATATAGAAAGATGATATGGCAATAAGAAAGTCTAAATTCAGGCACCTTCACTGTAGCTTTTGTACACAGCAAAGGAGTCCTCTTTAAAGATCATGGAGAAATCTAAGAAATGAAACATTCATGCAATAAAATCATACCCACTGTTCTGAATGCATATGCATCACAATGGTGAATGGTATATGACTAAAGTAGGTTTAGAATGAGCAAGACTGTGTAGTATTCCGTCTGTAGGACAAAAGCCTTTTTTTTTTTTCTGAACTTGAAAACCATTTAGTGAATGAAGACAGGAGTTGCAGCTAGAGAAAGGATAATCTCCTGAGTAACAGCATTTCCACGGAAAACTGCTTTACACCATTCTTCTTCCTACAGTTTTCTGCATCTTAGTCAAACTTTCACACATGATTCTCCATTTACATTAATCTTCAAAATGTCCAAAATCAGACACAATAGAGCCCAATATGCAGAAGATCAGCTCGGAGGCTGCAGCTGAAAACTGTTAGTGATGCCCTGAGAATATAAAATGCTAAGTACTCTTGCAACACAAGCTGAGCATCTGAATCTTTAAAAATGTATTTCCTTCCCACCTTTAAAAGGAAAGTAATATCTCAGAAAGCATTGTGAAAATAAAAGTATTTAATTACATTTCCAGATGCAGTAGTTATAAGACAAAAGGATATGAGAATATTTAAAGCTTATCTTCAGAAGAAAATTTGAATATGATCTAGTATAAGACAGAGAAGATTATTAATTGTGTAAGTACCATTGATCATGTATGAGGGTTTGCGCACGACTATACTGCTAGAACTATCTTTATTCACAGATATCAGGAAGCTAAACAAAGCTCCTGCAACAATCCTAATTATTTAAAAGTTTTAATGCTTGTTGCTACAATTCTAAATTTCTAATAATACACTACTATATTGTCTTTTTTCCCCCTTGCTCTTACCTACAAGTTAGTATTTTTAGTGTTTTAAGCAGAAATATATCCTACAAATTCTATGAGAATTAGTAATTTATCGGAAAGTACACCACTAAAGCCTGCACCATTCCATATTTGATTTATTATGATCTTGACATGAGAAATATATACTGGTGAAATATTTTTTGAATGAACTGAGAAGTTTGTATTTTCTGGGAGAGGGTAACAATATCTAAATTGACAGTGAAACAAGATTTACAAAATAGCTTTCAAGAGAACAAGCTTGAAAACAGGAGTTAATGCTAATAACAATTTAGATGGCTTACTTAATAATCCTTGTACAAGATCAAAGTATTTGTTTCTCACTAGCCTAGTGATCACAAGCCACTGAATGCAAGTGTGGAGAAGGCTGTATTCCAAAAGGAGGCAAGGTTTGCCAGTTTTCTATTGGTTTGTATTTTTCTGGATTATCATGTCTCTCTAAAAACAAACATTCAAGAGCTGGATTAGCACAGATGAGGTGCGATCCCCATCACATTCTTCCCAAGGGAGAATAACTCACCAAAGGGAACTGAAGCAAGAACTGTTGCCGCCTGCACTGCTTTGCTCTATTTTGTGCTATAAACTCTATGAACTGCATTTATATCACCTACTTTCAGACAGCTAATGTGAACATTTCAGTGCCTCAAATCTAGGTACTTTCCTTCAGCGGAATGATTCCAACTGCCTATGCTGAGGATTCAGACTCACCCTGTAGCTATAAGAGAGAAAGCTTTGAACAAATTTGTGTGCTTGCACCTACAGCAGCAAGCAGTGCAGTTCAGCAGAAGCAATTGCTTAGAATAAATCATGGGTGATGAGAACTGGACATCCACACTAAACATATTAAAAGCTGGAGCACATCTGGTTAGCAAAAAAAAAAAAAAAAAGTCCATCTTATGTTCTCTAAGACCACTGCTTGATGTGAATCCAAGCACAGCAAGTAGAGATAATGCAGAGCTTTGCTTCAAAAGCACATTCCTATTTTATACTGAAATGCTAATTCAGGTACGTTCTCTGGATGCTTCCAGAGAATGGTATGGAACACCTTAATTAGAAGTCTTCCCTTTTCCATTGCCTACAAATAACTACAATGGAAAAAAAAAGACACATATTTTGTATTTTCTTTTCATGTACTATAACAAGAAAAAAGAAAATATAAAGACCACAGAAACCTATATACTTCCAAGGAAAACTGCAGGGTACCTTATCACCAGAATACCAGGCAAAGGAGTGCTTATAAACCTGATTAAGCAGATGCCTAAATCCAGCTGGATTTAAAGTGCCAAACACTTCTCTATGGATGATGAACATACAGAGGAGAATAGTACTGCTCTGTCTCAATAGTCTCATAGCTATCAAGTTGAAGTTTCTGCCCCCAAACAGCCAATGCAACTGTTTGGGGAGGGTGGGACTCATTTATGGGGTTTTTTTTTGGTCTTGGGGTTCTTAGGAAAATGCTGTCTCAACTGTTCTCTAAGATTTTAGTATCTAAATTGTTAACAAAGTCCTTCTAGGTTCCAGTTTTGGAGGTCTGCATATGTGGAAACCGACTGGCATCTTAATACATTAAAAAGGTATAAAAAATATACCATAACCTATTATTAAATGGAAAGCACCTTGGAGCATAGCTCTTTGTTCTTTTTCACATGGTCACATTCTCTTCACAGCTGGAACACATAATGAGAATCAAAACATTTAAAACTGCCTCTTCATTATGGAATCACGAACAATCTATATTTCACAACTTCAGTCTTGAGGAATGTACTTGATTGAGTGAATAATTATGAAAATCAAAGCAACTGCATGGAATATTTTTTGAAGGAATTAATCACAGCCATTAAATTCAAACACTAGGAATACTGTCAGGAATACTCCAACAGGTACTTGTGCCTGATGAGATTTTGAAAGCAAATCGAATTCTACCAAATTCATGTGCAAAAAAAATGCAAACAGACTAAAACCTCACATCCAAAGAGCAGCTACCGTGTGTCACTGTGTGACATTTCCTTAACCTCCACTTCCCTCCAAGGGCTGGTGCACATTGTTATGGAGCACCTCTTTTCCCTCACCCTCCTCTTTATTTCCCATTTGCTTTCCTTTTGATCCTACCACCAATGGGTATCCAAGTACATTTCTTTTTGGATCCATCTCTACTCTGTCTCTGTTCAAAGTAAATCTTTTTCCACCAATATCTGCTGATAAATTGTAGTGTAAGAAGTAAGTTTTAAACAACAGTCATCGCGATACCTGGTTCATTATGTGTATTTGTATGATTTATGTCCAGAATCTGCATCAGTAGTAAGTACCAACTTTCTGGAAGGCAATTCTTTTTAAACAGACCATTTCTTTGCACTACAGAGATATAGCATGATGCCAAAAAGCAAAATTAAAGGGTGTTCTGCCTACCTGAGTTACTAAAATAGTTCTATCTTGACAATGTGTTTTTTAATATCATAATTATAAAGGCAAACTAGCCATGGGTAAAAAAGGTGGCGAGGAATACCACCACTATTTAAAGTCAACCCCAGTATATAACTTAAGAATAATTTTGGTGATGTAATACTTACCACATCAGGTTATAATCACAATATGATACATTTTATTTACACTATTAAAAAAACTGCTTTGATGTTTCTCTCCTGAAATTTGCATTTGTTTGCTACTACTGAAAGCACAGTTAACATAAAAAATGTCAACAAATAAAGTTCGTGCCTGTTGGCCACATGCAGGCCAGTAAAGCAGATTAAAGCAGCAGTAAACAGATCAGTCAGCCCTGTGGTGCCACATACTATGTGCTTGTACAGTCCTGATTCAGACTGAAGCTGCATTTGCCTCTGGTGTTCCCCACTTTTAGGCAGTAACAGCTTATTCCATAGACTATTCTGAAACTGCCTCCTTTGGGTCAAAAACTCCACTTTTTCCTTTTGGTAATAAACAGAGATAATGTGTATTTCTTTTAAAAAACAAAACAAAACTTTTTCCCAAAACTCATGTATCTGTCCAAAACAGAACAAACCAAAGGAAAAGTAAAGCTTTAGCAACTTCATATTAATTTTATGTTTGGATTTTATTATGTTGATCACTTTTCAGCACCATTCTGAAGGATGAAAAAGCTACTGGCAACACTGAATGCCTCTGCTCCAAACCTGGTGGAGTAATTATGAAGTAATGGCATTAAAAATTGCCATGCTAATGAAAAAATTAATTTTCCACTCCCCAAATACAGTATCATGCTTTTTATCTTAAGACTCAACATCATGTTAAAAGGTAGATGAGCAGTATTTTGCTTGGAGCCAGTTCATTTTCACCACAGTTTTGTCAGGCTTCAGTCTAGCAGACTGTCATTTTTCATTCCTGTACTCTGAAGTGGATTTTGACTTTTCTGAATATAACAGAATGGCAAAGGCAGTACTTTTCAGCACATCCTGCCACTTCTGTCTTGCCTCTGCTTTTTATTTCTTTTGTCTTCCCAAAATGTTGATGATTGAGAAGCAAAAATATATCTATACTGATGTTTGCTATTAATATTTCTCCCTCCTTTAAATGTGAGGGGAAAGAAAAAAAGTAATAAACTTCTCGTTCCTAATGTCTTTATTTGAAGTCACGTCCTACCCAAATTCAGAGCAATCCTAACACCCTTTTCGACACAGCATTATCCTCCACACAGTATCAAAGTACTTGATAAGGTAAGAGGTGCAGTTACTCAATGTACATCAGGTCAGGTGGGGCATACACACCTACCTGGGCCACACCACATCATCTGCAAGTGGGCTGTAGGGCACTGGTGCCTGGAGTACAGCCACCCAACCTGGAGATGCCAGAGAAGCTAATTACAGTTGTGACTCATAAGGACATGTATGTGCTGTGCCAAGCCCAGGGGAAGGCCTTGAAGATGTTCAAAGGGCTGGAGAACCTCTCCTATGGATAAAGGCTGAGAGAGCCAGGGTTTTTCACCCTGGATAAGAGGAGGCTTCAGGGAAACCTTATAGAAGCCCTCCTGTACCTAAAGAGAGCCAACAGAAAAGCAGGAGAGGGACTTTTTAGAAGGCACATATAGAGACAGGACAAGGGGGAATGCCTTCAAACTGAAATAGGGTAGGATCAGAATAGACACTGGGAAGAAATTCTTTACTTTGAGGGTGGTGAGGCCCTGGAACAGGCTGCCCAGAGAAGCTGTGGATGTTCAAGGCCAGGTTGGATGAGGCTTTGAGCAACCTGGTGGAAGGTGTCCCAGCCCATGACAGAGGGCCTGGAACTAGGTGATCTTTAAGGTCCCTGCCAACACAAACCATTCCATGATTCTATGATGACTCACCTCACAGCAGACCGAGGGGGCTGCTGTGAAGACATTGTCATCTCCTGCCTGTAGCCCTCACAGAGATGCCTTTCTCCTGCCTCTCAAAAGCCGTCTCTGCAGTTGTTGTGGGTATACAAGAATTTTAGCAGAAAACTCCTGAGACCTCTGCTGTGGTAGGAACATGGAGGAACAGCTAATTGCTTTCACATCCCTCTTCAAAAAGTATGGGAGCTCCACTGGGTTTGTGTCATAGTCTAAGAATAAAATACAGGCACTAATTATAGACGGGTCAGAAAATCAGAGTTCGCAAATCAGATTCTGGTACTGTCCAAATTTAAGCAAAATTGCTGCACACTAAAATTAGAAAAGATTACTTTAGTTATTACTTTTTTGGTTCCAGCAGATACTGCTGGACTCAGCCTGTATTCCTCTGTTTTCACATAGCTCTACAGAAGTGAACTTGTGTGCCTTGTGCTATTGTTCCCCAATGCTTTGTTCCTTCTCAAAGACTGAACTGACTGGATTGCTCTCCATATCCCCAAGGCCAGAAAGTTTCTTACATATAGTTTAACATTTGAGAAAATAATCTTTCAAAATAAATAGTTCAGGAATTAAAATTCTGGGCAAGTAAAGATGTCTTGGCCCTTCTAAACTCCAAGTTTTGAAGACTTTGGTAAAAATCAGCAAAGTATCCACCAGTCCAGAGGAGCTGAAATGATAGACCTCATATGATTTTCCGAGGTACAGATAAAATGGAGATTGTGCCTGACAAGGTAAGAAAGAGCTCCAAAAGGAGACTGACAGAAAGTGCACTGCAAGGAGGCTAAATCATAAATGTAAGAAGACCACACTAAATGATACCTTCTTTCAAGTAACTGCCAGATAAAATTACAGTTTGGAGTTGCAGAAGCAAAATATTAAGGCAGTTTAAAAAAAAGTGGGGGGGAAGAAGAGAGACAGGGACAGAACACACACCAAAAAAAAGCAACAAACCATTAGTAAAACATCAAGTGACTGGGAAAAAAAAAAAAAAAAGTGGAGTTAAGCTGATGGTTATTTACTGTCAGATTATCTTTATAATAAAAGCAGCACAAATTAAATACTAACTCCTGCATGGGTCAAGGAAACAATAAAGGTGGAGCAATTCTAGTAACACAGTCTTTGAAAACCAGAGAACACTGAGTCATCTTCTCCTAACTCCCCAAAGGGAATTATTTCTTGATGAGATTGCTTGTCTGTTATGAAACAAGAAGTAAGTCAAAGAAGGAAACTCTTTCCCCAGCATGTTGTCCACATGAAACAGGGTGACTGTGCACAGAAGTAAAGGACTGCTGATCCGTGCAGAGGGAAAAGCATTTTGAGACTGTATCAAATCTTTTGAGAAGTTCTAGGGGGACTGTGGAGATTTTGGAAACTTTAAGGATGTTTAGGGAAGGACCAAAGGAAGAGAAAGGGAAGACACTAAGGGGAGGGATATTCAAAGGCATCACACTGGACAGATGCAGTTGTCAGCCACTCAGGAATGTATAGTATGATATGTGACAGAAGTGTCACATTCGCTTTTCATTTCAGTATTAACTAAGCCTCTAACAAATGACTACAAAATTCTCTATAAGGGCATTTTGATCCTGGTTTTATTTTTGGGATTGATAGCGACAAGGAGAGAATTCATACTGAAAGTGAAAGCAAAAAAACAAGCTCAGAAAGCCTTGTAAATCCACTCATCAGCATTCCAACAAATACCTCTTCTTTCATGGCTATATCTATTTAACTGCACAAGAAATGCTTCTTTAGTTCCTACTTCTGCCTGTATCAATCACAGTTCTGCAGTAAGCTGAATGTAGATGTGCCCCAATCCTCCCAGCCCACTCTGCATCCCACTTTCTCTCAACAGCAAATGTATTATTAGTTCTATGTCTTTTATTGCTTTTCTCATTTTGTTGTTATATAGCTCCTCTGAAAATTGCTGCATAAGTCCTGAATAAGTCCTGAATGAATATAATATCCTGAATGAATATAATGTCATGAATGGATGAGAACATAATGGTGTTAATCACAAAGGAAAACTGTTCTCATTTATTTTAACTGTTACCTGAAATAATCTTGCCAAAATACTTTTGGTCTTGTCAAAAGTCTCATTTTAAGTACTTACTTCAGTTCATATTTATATACTACTTTAATTGATGTTTGTGTTGTTTTTCACCTGAGAAGGCATTTGAAGAGGTAGGAAAACTCATTTGTGAGGGTCAACAGTGTACTATTGATAGATTTGTCACATTAGATATATGGAATTCATCAGAACTTCATTTCTTTAAACTTTATGATATTGGAACACCTCTTGCATTTTGATGAGCAGCCTCTGGACTTCTTGAAAAACATCCCAATTAAAAAATAATGACTCTGTTTTTTTTCTAAAACTCACTCATTATCCTGGTGGTTTCCAACAGCAACCTAGAGCTCAGTTTTATATCAAATTATTTTGTGCCTGTTGGCCAGCAATACCTTTGCAACCTTCTAAGGTGCTTCTAAAGTCAAACAAGTACCCCAGGAGAAAATTTTAAAGCTACTTCTATTCCCAGTGCTGAGCTTGTATCTAAGCTCAGTAAGCAAATAAAACTTGCAGTGGAAACAGACAGAACCCACGGATGCTTAAGACCTCTCTCTTCTACCTTAACCAGAGTGGAACACCTTAGGGGAATAGCTTCATCTTCAGTAGAGAGCACTTAAGATTTCTGCAGCTGACTCTCTACGGAATATTTTTGTTTGTTCTTACACTATTATTCTTAAAACACTGTTACTTTAAAAAAAAATAAATATATATAATGTAAAATGTTAAACCCTTCAGCAGGGGTCTATGAAGAACCATTCTGCTTCACAACCTGTTCCCACTAACAGGAGCATTCCAAGAATGCCTTCTGTTTCATGCACATGTTTGAGGAATAATCAACCCATTTTTGGAACTACAGTCTACTTGAAACTCACTTTTAACACTAATCATGCACACCTCCAATAGTTAACCTTTTTTCCACAAAATACTAAGTCTTGAAGAAAAGAGAAAATAATTCTGCATAGGCTCTCACACCAACTTGGCATCACTTCTTCAGGATCCTGCCCCATGGGAGCAGGCAATATGCACCTTCCGAGGCCATGTGTTTGCTTGGACCAAACCCAATATATCAAAAGGAACTGAGTTGCCTGGGAATCCACAAGCCAAAGGGCCACCAGCCACCCACGTAAGGAACTGCATAATCAAAACCAGCCCCTGCAGAACCTCACATTTCAAGGTGTAGGTGCTCATTGTCAATGTGGTTTCCTCCTTTAGAAAACCTAAAGACAAATATCCTGCTACTAGTACTGACAAATCATAAGATGGTCACAGAAACTCATAATTCATTGTATTTTGTCTAACTTATAATATAGTGGCCCAAGCAATGAGTTTCTCATCACATCCCATGCAAGATCAAAAGCATAAAGCAAAGCATTTGTCAAACATCTTTTAGATCATTTCTGACTGTTTGTAAACTAGTATTCGATAACTTAAAATTATCAGCACAGGAAGAAAACTGGAATTGTTTGAATGTACCTTGAGAGGGAAAAAATAAGGCAAAAACACACACCTTCTATACTGACCAATTTTCAAGTTGATTATTTTTTTTTATTACAAGAAGCTTCAAGATCAAGTACCATTGCTGGCCTACTTCAAAGTCACATTATGTTTAAATAGATTTACTATAGACAAGGTTCTCCTTGGCAAAGAAAAACAAATTTGGCAGCCTGCTCTCAACCTTTTCTACTAGAATACTTTTGCTTTGAATACAATAGCTC
This sequence comes from Formicarius rufipectus, assembly GCA_013399695.1. Taxonomy (NCBI): domain Eukaryota; kingdom Metazoa; phylum Chordata; class Aves; order Passeriformes; family Formicariidae; genus Formicarius; species Formicarius rufipectus. The sequence goes on along the minus strand of VXAU01002734.1, from coordinate 97,812 downwards.
TTTCTTGGACAGAAACTGAATGAAGAAACCATCTAGCTGAGTGGAGTCTGTTCTCACCTCACAGAGAGGTTGCAGATCCAGGATGCCATTTTCCATCCGGTTTGCAGTAGCTACCTTTCACAAAAATATTCATGCATTCCTTGGACTGGTAAGAATGTTTCAAATCTTTCAAAACAGTGTCCTCTGATGTACTAACAAATAAACACAAAACCAAACACCACCTCTGGCTTAGAATCATAGAATCACGGAATTATTTGGGCTGGAAGGGACCTTGAAGATCATCTAGTTCTAAGCTGACCCATGTCCCTTCCACTAGACCAGGTTGTTCAAAGTCTTATCCAGCCTTGCCATGAACACTTCCAGGAAACCTTTTTTAGTGCCTCACCACACTCACAGTAAAGAATTTCTTCCTAATATCTAATCTAAACGTACTTTCTTTTAGCTTAAAGCCATTCCCCCCTCATCTGATCAGTACATGCCCTTGTAAAAAGTCCCTCTTCACTTTCCTGTTATTTCTTGTTATTACATGATACTCTTTATACATTCCTCCAAAAAAAGGCCTTGAAGATGTTCTCTCAGAAAGTGAGGAGAGCAGACTCAACTCACTCATCAGCATAAGATCCAGGATTTCTCTCCTAGATAACATTCAGTGGTTGGTTAGTCAGTTATTTTGATTAACTTCCCTCATGCACTATATCCTGTAGCCTTAAGCACTGATATGAAAACTATATCCAGCAAGGCGGGAAGCTGCCTAAAAATAAGGGACTGTATTGGTACATAAAGCGATTTGGCCTCTTTGTGGAAGCAGTAAGTCTTCCAGGAATGACAAGTACTGTTAAAAAATGAACGATCTGTTATTTTTTTCTTCTTTTGAAATGAGGATGTATGTATGCGTCTGTAGAGTATAAACATGAAATAGTCTGGACAGAATGGAAAAGAATTATTTACAAAAAAGGAGTACTGAATGAAGGAACTGAGAAAATGTTCAGAATATATTCTNTCGACACAGACAACAGCTCTCAGCCAGGCCTGAGCTCATATAGATAAGCCGAAGCCTAAACACCGAGAGCTGCCAGCTCTGTGTCGACTCGACAAGGGAGAGAAGAGAAAAGAGCGCAGGCAGGAAACTCCCTCCTGTCTTTATACACCTGATTATGTAAGGGAATGATATGGAATTCTTCCTTAGTTTTGTATCCTGGTTTCTAGGGAAGGCCTACAGACAAACTACCACAGACTCCTTATTGATGAAAGGCACACGTGCAGCTCACTTTTAAAATTAGACCAACCAAGACACTTTTTCTACAAAACTTCATTTGAATATTGTGTTCCTGCTATATCTAACACAACTTAGTAAATACCTTTGTTCCAAAGCGGTCCCCATGATTAGCAGGGTGCGATAAAAATGAGACAAATATTTGTGGAATAAATATTAGTAATGTTTACAAATTGTCTTTCATTATAGTGTCAAAAATACAAATACGTATCAATCAGAAAATGCAGCCCCTAGCTGTTACTATTATCTTACCAAAATGCTTATTGTTGAAAATTTTAAATAGGTCATCTCATATTCACCCACTTAAACCAATTAAGATTCTAGCTCTGTATCTCTGTATAGGTATAGAAACGGAAAGTTCCATTTTGAGAAGTTTTTTTCTGCTACATGAATCCTTTCCACATGGCTCATCTGAAAAGTCATTGCATGCAACATCATGATCGCCTTCAAACATCAGGCAAGCCACAGAGTGGAACAAAAGGATGAGCACTTAGGTATCAGCCACTAAAATGATGATGACCCTAATTTGCCAATGCCATTAGTCTTTCTATAAAGGTTTATTGTCTGTGCTGTACAATACGTGCAATAATGATGGTGAAAGAACCATAAAAAATAACCTGAAAGTATATAAATCAATAGCAAAGTGACAAAGATGATTTTTTAACCTAAGCAAAGTTTATGGACTGACATCAAATTTGTTACAGACTAAAATCTGGATGAATCTGTGCTTAACCACAGAATTTGCTTGAGTTTCTTTTAGCTGTTCTTTTGCTGTTCTTTTAGCTAAAAAAGATGGAGAATTTCTGTAGCATTTCTTCTACAGTCAGAAGCATGTTTAGATTGAGATTCATTAGGCAAAGAGGTAATGGCAGTGACCATCCTGTCACTAGAAATGGAAATTACTCTAAAACACCGAAGAATTAAAAACTAACAATGACAGAAAAATTATGCAATTATTAAAAAGACAATTAGACCTCACTTGGAATCCAAAAGTTATCCACAGTGTTATAATAACCTTGAGAAAAAAGTTTCTGCTGTATGATACAATCTCAGCAGACTTTCTGAACATAAGGGGTTGCTTGGGTGTATGAATGTACATACATATATTTGTCCCCACACTGTGGACATAGTACTTCCATGCTTTCTCAGTTGAAGAGATGGCCTTAATCTGTTGGGCAAATCATGAGAGAAGAGCAATTTAAATCCATTTATGAGATACAGAAAAGCTTTACTTCAGCAATGATGATCATTTATGTCTTTAAGTATTCACCAGCAACCAGATTTTGGTATATGAGGTGGAAAGAGTCCGTGGATCGGCTAGTTTTTGTATTGAGTAGAGAATGTGCTCTAAAAACTGATTTAGTGTCCAGCTGGAGCTGCTTTAAAGAGTAAACTCCAACTTTAAATTACTAATTAACAAAGACATATCCACAAATGATTCATCAATTACTGTTGAATCTCACCAGGATATGAAGCTGGTGTTTTTCAAAAGGACAATTAAAAAATTAAGCAGCGCATTTATATGTATTACATTTGATGTTTATGTAATAAAGGTTTAAAGAGTATGTACAAAACTATAGTGTTAAGATTGTGTAAGTCTCATGAAGAAATACTGTCTCAGTAGTTACAGAAGAAAGAAGCTTGGGAGTTCTCATTCGAAAAAAAAAACCCAGTACCAGACTTCTGAAGATTAGCTTTAAGAACAAGCTAATCACTGTTTCAGCATTCAATTTCAGGATTCCTTTCTGGGAGTCTTTCCACTTCATCAGCCATGCTACAAGGCAGAGACAGGTGTTTGTACTTAATCAATGCATTTTAGTTATGTTCCAGGTATTCAATTAACAGCACTCATTGCCAACCCATAGTCAGCACAACAGACCATCTCTTGGAACAGCAGAGGTAAAAGAATATTGCTCCTGGCTTGTCACCAATTCAGTAAATAAATTTCCCCTGCTCCATTCTTTTAAACACCTTCATTTTTAAATTAGATTTTGATTTTCTGCTCAGAAACACCTAAACCTCTGTTGAGACAACCAAACTTATTTTGCCATTTTGACTCACATTATCTGTCTTCCCTGCTTTATTTTTGGCAACAGGACTGCTAGCCAAGGATAGACTACTTCACAAAACAAAAACTATTTCATTAAAGAAGGTTTTACTGCAGGTCAGCTTTGGCATCTTCTTTTATGTTTTTGAAACAGTTTTAAATACATGCATGCTATTCAAAGTTTAGACCACATAAGAATACTGTAACTTGCAACGACTCTAATTGGTTAAAGAGAATATGGTCTGAGTGAAAAACCATTCAGTATTCAAATTACCATATTTTTCTACAACAGAGATAATGCTGACAGATGAAATGATATATAGATATTCTCCTCCAAGGACTTTAAATTGCTCATACACAGTATTATCGTAGATGTTAAAGTTGCAAAGCCAAACACTAACATCAGAGAAATAAATATTTATATTATGTGTTTATGCTGTGAATCAATTCTGTGTAACTAAAGAAGATGCAGTCACTGTTTGTATTTACAGCTCCTTTCTCTATGAAACATCACATCATTTTAAGATAAAGATGGAAAACAGATCAGGTTTAGCCACTGGACACTGGGTGTTCATCAGCCCATGCTTTTGATTTGCCACTGCATTGTTTAAGATTCTAAAGGACAAGTAGTCATTTTAAAAGGAGGGTACTCAGAAATTAGAAGATATTTAGAAATTGTGCAACACCTTCTAAAGTCTGCTGGTTGACAATTGAATACTTAGGATATGCAATGAAGCATTCTGTCACTGCTTTTAACAATTTATATTTCAGCACTACTATGAGCACAGTTGCAGTATCAAAGGTGCATATAGATGGGAATGGACACTCAGGTGTAGAAAATATCTAAAACGTGAAAACAGAAATAAGTAGCAGGATATAAACCTAAACACTAATAATCCCATTCATTTGCCCCCTACACCCCATATTTCAACTTGCAATAAACTCAGAGGACATCCAGTAAACTGACCACACTAACCATCACACACTGACATGGTAACAAACAAGAGTTTCCCTAACACAGTGAAGCACTTTCAGTACAATCCCTCATCCCAGCAAGCTCCTTCAGCTTTGATGACTTTGAAGAACAGATGACTTTGCTAGTATGGCTTGCAAAATTTTGTTGATGCAGCTAATAAGCCAAGCACAGAAGTGGGGATAATAGCCAAGAATGCTCAGCCACTGATAAGTTTCTTCTCAACTGTGTCTTTAAGAAAAGCACCAAAGTACTGCCACAGTACGTATCATTGCCATGTGAGAAAAAGACAGACAGCCTTCCCTTGGCAGTTTCAAGATAATCATAAAGCATCTACTTGAAAGACATCAGATGGTGAGCTCCATGTTCTCATCATGACTTTAGGCACACATTCTCACATACACTCTTAAGTAACTTCAAGGTCTTTTTTGGTGGGTTAGCTATGAGATCAGTTTGTTAGTCCAGGTCAGCATGTCAGATCTGATGCAAGGGAACCAGTCAAAGGAGGGAAAAAGGAACAAACAACTTTGCTGACAGCCAGCTCCCACACAGTGGTGTGGGATGCAAATAAAAACATACTTCAGCAGTCTGGACCCAAGCCTTGTAAAACTTTTTTTTAGATTTAAAGGAGATATAAGCCGGAAACTGATAGTCTGCTTTCTCCACTTACAGAGTACAGCTATAGAAAATTATAATGAGAGACAAAACCATGCAAAAGCTGTATTGTCTGCAATGAGACAATTACTTATTAGATACTGAGCTTGAATTACTGAGAACCATCCACTTAGCAGACCAACAAGCTCTGTAGGAACAGTTCAGCAATAGAAACACCAACATGTCTTGATTGTAGCTTTTTCCATTTTGGAGCTTGGTCACTCATGTTGTCACCATCTGTTTGAGATGAGATGTTTCACTATTTAGTACCTAACACAATGAATGCAAAGTGATGCAAGTAATGAGAGACAGAAATACACCCATTCATGCTTCACTCAGCTTCCATTAACAGTCCCCTCTCCAACAATTCATCTTCCCCTGTACTGGCTCCCTGGTTCTGAGTTAGGTATTTCTAGACTCACTACCTCTATCCAGAGCTGCATATCTGGACTCCAAAGCCAAACATTGCTACCTTCACAAAAGACTATCCAAAACCAATGCACAGATCAATGTGGCATCTACTTACTGGGCAAGAGAAATGGTTGTTCCAGATTTAAATACTGCAACCACAAACACCAACACTTCATCCAAAATGTAACCCCTGCTACTTTACAGACTTACAGAATCACAGAATATGCTGAATTGGACAGGACCCACAAGGATCATTGAGTCCAACTCTTAGCCCTGCACAGGACCATTCCCAAGAGTCGCACCATGTGCCTGAGAGTATCATCCAAATGCTTCTTGAACTCTGTCAGGCTTGGTGCTGTGACCACTTCCCTGGGGAGCATGTTCCAGCACCCAACCACGCTCTGGATGATAAACATTTTTCTAATATCCAACCTAAACCTCCCATGAGACAACTTTAAGCCATTTTCTTGGATCCTGTCATTGATCACAACAGAGGAGAGATCAGTGCCTGCCCCTCCTCTTCCCCTCATGAGGAAGTTGTAAATGGAATGAGGTCTTCCCTCAGTCTCCTCTTCTCCAGGTTGAACAGACTGAGTGACCTCAGCCACTCCTCATATGGCTTCCCCTCATGGCCATTCACCACCTCCATTGATCTCCTTTGGACACTCTCTAATGATTGAAATTACCAAAAATTTAGACAAAAGCAGATCAAAGAGAAACATTTCGTGAAGATAGGAAACTGAATCCTGAACTGAAAAGAACTTACAGGAAATGTACATGTGATCTGACAGGAGCCTCCCTGGCCATGTAACCATCAGCCACCACTGTTGTATTTTTGGTAGGATAACTGCGTGCTAATGTTATGCTTTGTGGGGGATGCACCTGTCAGGGACCGCTGATCCAGCACATTGGGAGAAGATGACTTTTACGAATGGATGACACTGTCTGCCACCAAATAGACACTATCAGAACCAACTATCTACCCTTTGCCATGGAGTTGCTGTTTTTTCAAGTTTTTCTATTGTTAAGATGTTGTTGTTAGGATAGATATGTATTAGATAGGTAGGTATTACTATTCCATTTTGTATGTTCAACTGTTCTGATCGGTTACGGGGACCTCGGTTACAGCCCCCTGGTTGGTTCTTGTACCCCTAAAATCCCATTGGCTGGATGGTGGTACACTGCAGCACCACCATACAAGGCTAGCCACCCCCCAGTTTTCCCTTATAAGTTATAAACCCTCCTTCCCTTTTCCTTTTGTGTCGTGATCCGCCCCTAACTCCACCCAAGTTCTAGAATCCTCCGACCGAACCCTATAAGAGTCCCATGCACCCCTAATAAACATTCACACCTGTTTCTATGCCACGTTGGTGTGGACCACTCCTTTTTCCCTCGGCGGGCCGCGACAATGCTTCATTTCTTAAAAGAATAATTCTGTTTAAGAAAGCCATTTTAGTTTCCTAATTATTAATTACTGCTCTCAAAGATAAACTTGAAGGTCATAAGGGATACCGTAACTCAAAAGCCATTCACAGGCAAATGACACAAAAACCGTAATGAGGCATTCATTCACAGACTGTATTTTGCCAGACCTGGAGTACTTCCACATACCTCCATGCTTCTCCAACCACAGCATTATCCATATACATCCTCACACTATACCATACTACAGTCTGATATCCAGATGTGCGAAAGCCTCATTCCATGCATTGACTTCCACCCAAGACAACTCATAGAAATGCCAGGAAGGCGCTCCTAGTGTGTTAGAAACTGAACATCCAAGTGAGAGGGACATGGCTAAAATATCAGAGAAGTACACTGCTGCCATTACAGACGTGGCAAGAGCTGCAGAGACTGACAAAGGAATTGTTTCTGGCAACAGAGAGGTCCAGCTTTTGACTTACAGGGCAGGTTATATGACCTACTGCTTAGTCAAGCATCAGGTTTCAACAAATTGGACTTCCCAAACAGCAGGATTAGCATGGCTGACTTAGCCTTTGATCCTTCTGACATATGAACTGAGCCCTGTGTAGTTTTTTATTGTGCATATGTTCGCCTTCATGTGTCTGCACATGTGTTGTTCAGACATGGCCCATAAAACCAAGTTTCAACCTGGTTTACAAACACCTATTCTGGTAACATGCAACTTCTCTAGCTCTTTCAGTTCTTAAATGTGACTTTGAAGCCCCTCCAAGTAAAACCTATGATTTTACTTCTGCATGCACACACATACACAGAGAGAAATAATGTGTCATTCCGTAAGCATACTTAATTTAATGCCACAGCCCAACACAGCACCTGTTAAAAGGAGCACTCAAGGCTCGCACTTATTTTGGGAGATCTGCTCTGCTATTTTAAACACAACAGGTCAGTGAGTAGGTCCAAGGCTCCACTGTTAGTCAAGCATCTGCAGAAATGCTTCTTTCAGGACAAAAAACCAACATCTCAGGATGCTCGGTACCCTTTACATCTGCTGCTCAGCTGGAGACACAGTTAAAAGGCCATTAGAAGCACAAGGTGAAAGACCTTCGAGGCTAGGTGAGCTGAAGAGCAATTTGCTGTTTCTATTAGGCGTATCAGCCCTGGTTGCTTCTATTTGATGGACTGAAAGCAGTTCCTGTTCCCATCCCTGAAAATCAGAGTGAGGACAGGCAGCCAGCAGGTCTTCATCCCAGGGCCAGGGCTATGCAGTAGAGCTTCTCCATGGGCACTTGGATTTCACAGTGGGTGCAAGGGCAGGAGTCCTCCCTGCATTATCCTTGATCCCTGACTTTGCCCAGGGAGACTGGCTCTGCCAGTGGGCATCACAGTAGGACCCAAATTGCAGTCAGCTGTGCAGTCAGAGGGAACCTCTTCCAGTGCCTCTTTGGCAGCACCTGCCTCCAAATGCTGCATGTCTTCTGTGTTCCACTATCACTTAACAGAATAAAGTGCCACTGTTTCACTTCGCTGGAAGGAAAAGGTCACATTAGCCGAAAGAAGCTTATCAGTGAGAGCTGGTGGTCTTTGTAACAGCCCCATATAACAAGAGCTAAAAATGTTCTTATTAGGGAAGCTTACTTTTCGTCTGTGTGCAGGAGCTCTAGAGCAATAAGTAGTGAAGAAAGCAAACCTTAGTTTCAGTAGGTTTTAGGCCTTTTTTGCATACAGAGGAATAAAGTGCTAAGAATTTTACCAGGCATATGTCTTCCTCTCCTCTGCAACACATTTTAGATTGCTTTTGCATCTTGTAATGTATTCTCTCTGTTTTGTGTAATAACTGCTCTGCCTTTAAACATCAACCTTTATACACTATTCTTAGGAATTTGTAGAGAAATGTTAATTCTTTTACACATATTTAAGCTGCTAAAATAATTATGCCTGGTAGCATGAACAGTCAAAACCACAGAATGAAGGTTCTCTTCCCAGGGAGATAGCACCCATTAACCAGGTACGAAAGGGGGCATACAGTCATAGTTCACTGGAAAAGTAATTTCATTTTGCTAGTAATCAGAGTGCTGATACTTTGATACCATAATGGAGTTTTAAGCACCAACCCTGTTATTTCAACTAAAAATTTTAATGTAATTATGCATTTTTACTTTACTAAGCAGAAAGGAAGATTAGTATGCATAGTTTTCTTACACATATAGTGTGGAATAAGACAGAGATCTCAAAGTGATACTGCAAGATGCTCCAGTCATTCAAAAGAAATGGCAGGTGGTAATTTTAAAGACAAATTACCCAGAAAAGCTTTTATTGTTGATCACTTGTTATAAGATTTGCCATTTGCAAGTAATTGTACATTCAGCTGAAACTGACCTTTTATGAGAGCCAAGTGGTAATATAAATGAAATGAATATATTCTTTATTGCAGTAATATAAAAAGAATGGCCTGAGCTTTTAACATAGTACTTGACCTCTCTGGTGTCTGAACACCACCTAATTTCAGGAGTATTTCACAACAGCATATGATGAAATAAGTACTAACACAGCATTAGAACAGTTTAATACGTTAGCACTTAGAAGAGCAGAAAATACTACAGCTTCAGGTATGCTTTTTGATTATAAATCAGACTGACAACAGAAAGAAAAAAGATTAGAGATAATTCACTAATTATTAAAGCATTGCCTCTTCTGCTTTAAAGTTCCTCTTTCCAAGATACTCTAACATAAAGTCACACTGGGAAACTCCAACTGCTGAGATTTAAAATTCTCATTCAAAAATGAATTATTCATAAGCGTTAAAAACATGCTATTTCTTCTAAAAGGCCCTGATCTTATAAACAGTACCTTCAGGTTTAGATGTGCATACATAAGTTGTATTCCTTTTAATAGCATCAGTCACATACAAACCAGTAAATACATACAGAAATGACAGAAAAGCCAGGCCTTAGGAAAGCTTCACTTCCTCCTAGCTAAACACACACACGCCAATTAATCAGCATGTACCATGCATCTACAACAGGAAAATAAGAGAGGCCATAAACAGAGGTGACCAGAGCAACTCTTGATGTTGCATTGACTGAAATTGCAAATTGAGGTGAGAGGCAGTCACACACAATTTGGAGGTTACAACTACAAGAGCGTTTAAAAAAAAAAAAAAAAAAGTACAAAATTTACATGAAATTCCTTGTCCAGCTTCATTGCCATCATGGAACTCAGAACTGAATTCATGTCTAACAGCTGAACACAGATTTCACAAATTGCACTGAATATAGTCTTGATTTTAGTAAAACCTATTATTTTTTTTCCTTTTTTTTTTTTTTTTTTCCCTTTTTTTTTTTTTTTTTTTCTTAGCACTGCAATCATACAAAGTGCCTGAGAATCCCCATCCGTCTCCTGGACTAGAGGTACTTTCTTCACACATCTCTCACTGGCAGCAGTAGCAAAACAGGAAAAGAAGGTACTAATGAACAAATCCTTAGATACAGACTTGGTCAAGAAGATTTTCAAGTATTCTGTCAATCTATCAGTACATTTTAGAGCTACTTAAAGGAAATCAAAACATTCAGAAGGAGTATCTTGGGAACATCTGACATGGACTAACAGCTCAATTGCAATGACTACCGAGTTATTATTATTATTGTTGTTATTATTGTTGTTGTTGTCATTATTATATTATTGTAATTATAATTATCATCACAGAAATTATTTATTATTATTATCATCATCATTATTAATTATTATTGTTATTATTACTACTACCACTTTAGGGCTACAAGCAACTGTGATATGTTCGCTAGTTCACTTCAGTCAACGCCTCTGTATTATGCCAGTATGAAGCCCATTCATCAAAGCACAATTTCAAGCGACTCCTGACCTTCAAAATGAAGGGTTTGCTTCTGCTTTCATTTCAGTTACTTTGACTACGGTGTCTCTGTGTTGCCAGAATCTCACCTCGTTCATCATCCGTGCAGGAGAACAAAGCCCACATACTTCTAACGCAGCATTTAGAATTCAACATCTTTACAGCTGTGTTACTGAACACTTCTAGTTTTTCTCTAAATAAACTACTAGTCAGTATGTAGTAAAAATCCCCCAAACAAAGAAAGAAATAAAAACAACCAAACAGCCAAAACCAAACCCCAAATAAAACCCCAACGCACAAAACACCCATATCCTTCACCCTTCAGAGTCTCTATAACTGGAAGTAGAAAGGCACAAAACAGACACATACATTACTTTAAACAGTCAGGCACTCATTTTCATTCAAAAAACTTTGAAGTACACTTCAACTTTGACATTTCATTTTCATGGCTTCCCCTAAGATGCTGTAAGTTACTGAAATCATGGTTGGAGTTAAACAACTATTGCTAACATATATGCTATGGTTTTTCTCTTTTGTTTAAACTTTCAGCAAAATATTTCCTTCAAAGTACACAGGAAAAGTAGACACTAAAGCTCATGAATCCTGGGTCATGGCAGCCTGAATCTCACTCACAGCAGAACTCTTCCTCACATGCAAGACACTACAGAGCAGCTCTCAGAGAGAGTAGATTTTACAAGGACAGCCTATCATATACACTGCAAGCTCCTGCTGCTAACCCTGCATGTGACTGATGCACACAATCAAGCCCAAAGCAGCAGCATATTATGTATACTTCAAATTTTCTTCCTCCTCCTATTCCCAGGCAAAGTTCCTTTACAAAGGACTTAGTTTGACAACCTGTGTTGGAAAAGAACTTTATGTGCTGTACTCCAACACAGGTCACAGCACCAGAATTTGGTGAACAGATAAGACGTCAGACACAGCAAGTTGATTACAAATAAATTCTATACAATTACATTGAACAATTTAGCACTGTTGTAAAAGTACGGTGAGCAAGTGTAGTCACATTACTACCAACTTCAACATATTCCATCTGCAATAAAATACTGTAGGAAAACCTTTCCTTAAGAGGCAAAAACTGACAGCTTTTTTAACATAGAACTTCTGCCTTCTCTCTTCAAAAGTAAGTGACAGTACAAATAATGTCATAGAAGTTATCTAACAAGTTTTGCACTGTAGCTTCATTCAACAGATACTTCTGTATCTTTAACCTGTCTAATTTAAACAGATTCTTCAGCTCTTCACATCAATACATACACACACCTTCAGTTTATTCATTTCAAAAGTCACAGCCACAAAGTAGCTTTTAAACAAATGACAACTGAAGACTTTTTGACTGCTAAACCAAAACACATAAACCACACTGTGCATTACGGTTTGTCATTATATTATCAAACCATTAATGCAAAATCTTTTGAAAACACAGTATTTGTTCAGAAATATGACTCCAATTAAAGATCTTTGAACTCTTTAAAACATGAGGCCTTAGACAGACTACATTTCTTTTGTAACAGTAACAAATCACTTCCTTAACCAAGTCAGTATGGTAGATAAAGACAATAAATAAAAATATTTTAAAAAAATAAAATCTGAAACCTGTACATTGACTGCTTTAACTAAACTTCCAATATTGCAACGAGCTGTAAACACATAACTTTCACATTAACAAGTGTCCATGTTGCAAGAACAGTTATTACACAGCCTCTCCATACTGTACTGTGAAGAGCACACTCCTAGTCTTACAACAACTGAGTAATCCGAATAGCCACAAACAGAACTGCTCAAAAGTTGAGATAATGACTAGTAAAAAGACAGATAAACCACAAAGAAAACAAACTACTTCAATAGGAAGCTCAGAAAAAATAACTCATACCTGCATAAATCATGTACTTCTTAATCATAAAAGATATTACTTATGAAACATAGCAGGAAGCCATGGAGCAATTTTGGATTGAACTACTACTAAATATTTAATTACTCAGAGTCTTTCTGTACTGATATATGTCAACAGAAACTTGCAAATGCTGGGCTTACTTAAAAATTGCATGTCAGCTTTGTACTGTACATTCAGAAAATATATGAGACGATAAAACTTCTCAGTGAGCTGAAAGCAACAAGTGCTTACCCAAAGTTATTAGAAGTCTGAAATTTACTGGATTTTTTTTTTCAATAGGAGAGAACATATCCTTCTACCCTGTCTCAAAGCAGCTAGTGTAACAGTGAGCAAAGGGAAAGCATGACTGTATTTTCAAAGGATCTGTGGCTCACATGAGAGTTTTCATGATTTCATATAACTGAGGAGCAACCTGAAAATTTACTAAAGGAAAAAGCACAGAAAGACCAGAGAACTGGTAAGCCTGAGGGATGAAGGTGCCTGTGGAATACTTATGCCTGCAGGCCCTTTATCCTCCCACCATGTCCTAAAGCACATCAGTGGGTCCCAATCTGGCTGTGCAGAGACCTGGTCTATTCTGCACTGGCAACACAGAACAACCTTCCCTGTATATGTGTGAACTACAGCCTCACTGTTCCGAGATTTTCCACATTTATCATTCCTCATGTAAAGTGCTAAATACTGCACAGTGAATAACTGTGCTGTTATTTCACCTCAAGGAAGATAAATCTACAGCTTCCAACTTTAAAAAGGAAGCAAACAAACCGAGGAGCATCTTATTCACTCTACAAATAGCAGGATCTAACAGCAAAGTGCCAGTGGCAAAGCATAAACCTTTCTTGAGGGCTCAAGCAGTCCGATTTAAGCAGCCCCACCTCATGCTTTCCCATATAATTTCTCTCTTTTTTTGTGGTGCTCTCTGATTGCTAAAGAATTATCAGCCCCGGACGTATTTTTATTCATTCAGTCATGCAATAGTGATAAGGTTGTCGGGAAAAGCAGGGAAATAAAATTACAACAAAAACCATTCCAAACCAATCCACCTTCGTAGGCGGACTGCGATGTAACCTGTTGTGGGCATGTTTCAGCAGACGGAAGAGCCACGTAACAGGCTGCCCGTGCTCCCGGGCGGCGGAGCGGGTGTGTATCTTGTGCGAGTGGGTGCCTCTCCCGGCAGCCGGTGCCTAAGCTCCATCCAGGCTGCGCTGGAGGCGCACGGCGGCGCCTCCAAGGGGCGACCCGCCCGCTCCGGGGCCGCGGCGGGGTGCGGGAGGGGAGCAGGACTGCCTTCCTCACTCTTCTCCTCCTCCACCTCAGCCTCCTTCACGCCCTGTGCCCGCGGGCAGAGGGCAAAGTTATTTTCCCGCACAGGGCCACTGCGGACCCGCCCGCTGCCTCTTGCCGCCCGGCTGCAACTCTCAAGAAGTTTCTGCCGGCGAACACAACGGCGGCTGAGCCTGCCCTGTCCCCCTCGTTCTCTCTTTTTGTTTATTTATTTTTTTTTTACCCCCTCCAAACCTTCAGTTTCTATGTGCATTTACCCATTATTTACACACACTCGCACTCCGCCGATAAACCCGCGGGTGCCGCCCGATCGCTTCCGTGCTGAGCACATCCCTCGTCACCCCCGTCCCCGCTCCCGCGGGGTGTGCGCCCCGCCAGCGCTGGCCCCGCTCCGCGCCCCTTCCTTACCTGCGATCTCCTGGTAGGGCACGCTGGCCAGGCTGAACCCCTTGGCGCTGTACGCCTGCCGCACTTNCCAGCGCCCCGCCGCGCCTCTGCCGCGCCCCCCGGCTGCGGAGGCGGTGGCCAAGGAGCCCCCCGGCCGCCCGGGCAAACTTTTGCGAGGTGGGGAGGAGGGGGACGCGCACACACACACATGCGCGCACGGCGAGGGGGGGCAGGAGAGCGGTAGCCTGTCGTGTGTCTCCCCTCGTCACCAGGTTCCTTCTCCAACCGCAAAGTGCTCGCCCCACGCCAAAAAAGAAGTAAAGAAAAAAAGGCAATCAAAAGCAAAAAAAAAAACAAACAAAAAAAAACAAAAAAGAAAACCCCTTGAACACCAAAAAAAAAAAAAAAACCCCTTGAACACAAAAAAAAAAAAAAAAAAGGCAAATGAAATGAAAAACGAGGGCAAAAATCTAGCTGTAGGTTGTGAAGATTGAAACCGCGGGCGCGTTGCTGCGAGCGGAGTCCCGGGGCAGTGGCAGCGAGATCCGCCGCGGAGCTGTGCCTGCCGCCTCTGCCGGGCTGGATGGAGGTGCTGGGAAAGGCAGCTGGCGTGGGGATGGACTGGGCAGCGGCTCGGAGCGTGCCTGTGTGCCTCCGTGTGTGTCTGTGTGTGTGTGTGGTGTGCGTGCGTGTGGTGCACTGGATGCGTGTGCCTGTATTTACGGGGAAACCTCTGCTGCGCGCAGCGCTGAAGGAGCCTCCGGAGCCAGGCAGGGAGAAATCCTGGAGACAAGACACAGCGAGGGAGAGCCGCGCGCGCGCACACACACACACACACACATACATACACACACACACACACACACACACACACATACAAACATACACACACACATACATACACACACACATACATACACGCTCGCATACACAGAGAAACGTGCTACACATTGCATCGCCGAAATACAGGAGCAGGAAGCAAATCCTGGCGTGGATCGCTGTTTGCTGGCAGAAGGAAGGAAAAGCACCCTCAAGCCCCGAAAACTTCCTCCTCACCAGGAATCCAGCTGCTGCTAGCCGCAAAATTACAAATTGCCTCCTAGCGTGAAGTCAAAAATAGAGGTACTCCTCGGCGGTATTGCTCTTTGTAGTACCAGAGTTGGACTAGGCACCTTAAATACTTTTTTTTTTTTTTTTTTTTTTTTTTTCTTTTTTTTTNTTTTTTTTTTTTTTTTTATCCTTTAGTTATTATTTATGGCACACATAAATACCTGAGCTGATGAGATAGAATGAAGATTAGTCCATCGTCTAAAGGAGAGAGAAGGAAAGATGTTTCTGTGCATCACACACATAATGAGGGAACAAGAAAGACAGCCCTTGACTCGGATAATTCCTGCCAACCTAGGACAACCTAGGAGAGGAGAACATGGGAACAAAACCATAAATCTCCTTTCTGTAAAGGAGTATCTTCAAAGAACTGAATGGGGAAAGTGAAGAAAGTTCCTGCAAGGTAAATTCAGTCTCCACTCAGAGGGAGAATAGTATTCTGTTAAGTATTTCATAGCAAAATCCAAACTTAGAGTTTTATAAAATTGATTGCAATGCGTTTTATGAGTACTGTTGAGAAGTACAGTATCTTGTCCAAAGTATACAGAGAAAGATGTCAGACCCAGGACAAAGCAAAGAAGGACAACAGAAGAGATAAAAATAAGTGAATTTGAAGATTCACTTATCAGTGAGGAGCCACAGATAATATCATGACACTATCATAATTCAAAATGAATTCAAATTAGGCTAAATTTATTAGATGCCAATACTGCTGCAGTCTCACATCAGCTGCAGTGTTAGTTTTGGGTCTGGGCCAGTGTATACGGCCTGGTCCCACCTGATGCTGTGTGTTCCTCTAGGCTCCCTTCCTGTTTTACCTCTCCCACAACACCATTCCTTCTTCTTCTATCTCTTTTTCCCCACCTAACTGAGTGATGGTGCTCTGGCACCGCTTGTTTACACAGTGGGTAAACAGTGTTTGCGTGTGGAGCCCTTGTCCTCCCTTTTCCTAGCAAAGTTTCCATATGTAGTGGGTTGGCTGGGTGAGGGAGGTGGTGGGGGGAAGGAACGTGTGGGTGAGCAATGGGTCTTATTAGAGTCCTGCAGCCCAGTCAGAAAAATGGGGTTAGCACCTGTCCCTCCAACCTTCCCTACAGTGTGATGTCTAGGGGACAGGTGCCAAAGCCATTTAAAGCAACAAGGACTGGCTAGCTTGAAAGGTATAATTATATATCACAGTTCTTCCTAGGACTAGTTTTGGAGGAGTGATGGTCTTGTGGATCGGTATTGTAAGTGTCAAGTGCTATCACCACCCCTCTTTTGCCAGAGGATAAGATGGAAGAAGACCCTGCTTTAGCAACTCACAAATTAGTATCTTAGTATCTTAACTTAGTATCTTAACAGTCCACTACAAATAACAAGCTGTTAGTAGGTGTTAGTGCCCTGCATTAGTGAAAAGTTAGACAAGGTTTGTGTATTTACTGTGTGGAGAAGTTTTGGCAGATCTGTATGTAAGATCTCACTGTGTGCAAGATACATGTGAGATATATGCAGTTCACCCCAAGACAGGTTCAAAAGAGTGTTACAAGTGTTACACATACCTTGTTTCTTCTGAATTGTTCCAACTTTCCTCTGCGTTGTGGTCGGAGTGTTAGCTTACCACATATCAAGCTTGACAGACTCCCCCACAATCCAATCTTCTTCAATGGTTCTTCAGCCCACAGAAGAGTTAGTCGACACAGATTCAAATGTGCAAATACGAAAATAAAACTGGTTTGAAGTGCAAAAAATCATCGTAAAATAGCAAAGGAGGTTCTGTGATTAATTCCGGAGTGCCTCTAGGTAATTGTTTTTTTAGAAAAATGTAAATTTACCAGGGGGAAAAAAAAAAAAAAGAAAAAAAAAGAAAAAAAAAAAAGGGAGTCTTATTCACCCCTGCTTCTTTAGCAAATGTCAGTTGAATTCATACCATTGTTAGTATGATAAGCACTTTTACATAAGACAATGACAGCATGATATAACCTTTATGTAACACAGGAAACTTGCTATGGGAAAATCAGGCTCATTTTCACCCTTGAATCTTGCCTCAGATGTAATGGTCTAGACAGCCAGTTGTGCTGTAATCCTGCATGTGGAAGGAATGCCTGGCTCTCCCAAGAGCTCACTTTTAAACACAGGTATTTCTAGGCTTCAACAAATTTCCTACTGATCACATGGGAGATTCATTGTGTGTTCTCAGTACATATGCAATTAATTTTCTACAAAGTGGAAGAGCTCCAAAGAAAGCCCAGGTTGGAACTCACTCTAAGCCAGTGGCTTTCACAATCCCTTAGAAACATAACACCTTCTGCCAGGCACATCATAGGCATGAGATAAAAGCTCTCCTCTTTCAGGATTCACACTATGAGGCTGTTTGAGGTGGCCACACCATACCCTCCTCATAAACAAACCCTATAAAATTGTTCTGTTTCCCAACTCATGAAAAGACTTCTAATTTTTATTTAAGTACTCCTTCCTCCTTCTTGACATGGTGATTAGTTTCTCCCAGGCTATAGTGTTCTCTGGCAGAGATGAACTTGATTCTGAGTTGCTACACATCAGTGAGGACTCAAACATCTAAGTTTTTCGGTAAAAGGCTGGGGTTTCCTTCATCATTTTTGAAAAGAAACACTTTTCAACAACTCAATTTATTTGCATAAGCACCAAACCATTTTTTTTTTAAATTTAAGTTATACAAAATATTTTCATCACCAGGAAAAGTTTCTCTCTCTTGTATATTACTGTGGAATGATGTAATAGCACTTAAAAATAAATTTTTAATGTTTTTCTTACTTGGCAATCAGACTGAAAGTCAATCATTTACCCTCTTGGAGAACCCCCTTCATCAAACACATTCAGTATGGTAGCATAGATGATTGCTTAGAAAGATTTTGCAATGCAAACTTTCTGGCCAAGTTCACCAAAAGTGGGCTTTTTTCCCCCAAGTTATTCCAAATAGGTATTCCTTTATATCAAGTTCTACTGATGGATATTTTTTTGCAATCTTTTTCCTAAATATCTGTCAAAAATGTGGAAGACAAATTATTTTTAGCCTTTGTTCCCAAATACTTGCATAAAAAATTAATTGAAAATAATCATTCACACCAAATAATTAAAAAAATTTTATCAATAGAAAGTGGAGCAGAAGCCATTGTTAATTCCTCCAACCCCAGGAACCCTCTGCCTCACTTTGGCTGAGACAGTTTTATGGTGTTCAGTGAAGGACTTATAGAATTTCTAAACAATAAGGACAAAAATAAATATTAAATTGCTACATCATTAGCCAAGCAGCCGTCATCTTGAGCTCTGAAAAATTCAAGGACATAGAGGAAAAACACAAGATTATAGATCTTAAACTTTATAGTACATAGTACATAGGCATGAGACTGAGATTGTGCAAGGAAGTTTCACTCATTTTTTTCATGTTTTTGAGTTATTTCACTTTGTTGTTGTTGTTGTTGGCTGGACTTCGCAAACGAAGATCTTGGGATAAGCCTGCGCAATGGATTTTTTAGGTGAGGCACAGTGTGCAAGGAACTGGCCCCACCCCCTTTACTCCTGAGGTTCATCTTGCCAGGGCCGAGCAGTTCGGACGGCGACAGCGAGTTCCTCCAGGATTCGAACCGGCATCCTCAGAGGAGGAGCCGGCTCCACAGGCGGGGGGCTACACCACTCAGCCAATGCCCGCCGCCTCTCAAGTGTAACATCTCAAATTAATATTAAGGAAAAAAAACAACAAACAGAAAAGCAATAATGTCAGGTTGTTGAGCAATCCTGGGAGCCCACGTAGGTCAGAGCACCAGGGGAAGACCTCGCCTTATCCTCTCTGCCACCAAATGACACAAGCGTGGCCCTGCAGCCACGCCTGCAACACAAGCTGGGGCAGGTATTTCACTTTAGAAACAGTATAAATTATATTACTTTGAAAGATACACTGATTTATTTTCAGGTGATATATTAAAAAAAACCCAAAAAACCAAAAAAAACAAACCAAAACAAAACAAAAACAAAAACAAACAAAAAAACCCCAAAAACAAAACCAACAAAAAAAACCCAAAAAAACAAAAAAAAAACCACGACTCTCCTTGTTGTAATGGGTATTAAGAGGACTGTATGGAAAAAAGCGTCATTCACCTGACTTGACAATAAAGCTTTAACAAATGTCAAAATGCTCTCTAGCTCAACTTCACCAAAAAAAAACGAACAAAAAAAAGGCATCTAATTTCTCCATTCTCTGTTAAATCTATGCACTCTTTACATTTGCAGTTTTCACATAATGGATTTCTAGCAAGAATATTTCATGGGTTGAGGAAATAATCTGAGATTATTTATATATAAAGATTCTGAGATGTTCAGTAGAATCATTGGTGGTGAAGTGGCTCTGATGTTCCAGCTATTTCTGGAGGCAGAGAGCTGCTTCAGTGCAATTAGCACCTGTCCATACTACCAGACCCTGCAACACTGCAGAAGCTATTGCTCTGGCGGGGTGGGAGGGCTGGTAATATCCTGCCTTCATTTTAGGGGCAATTCCATCCCCTCACAGGTGCTAAAGTATTTAGAATGCAGAACACGTCCTTGATATTGAGGACCAAGTCACCCATGGTCCAGGCTGTACATAACAAAAGGGAAATCTGAACATGATCCTTTTACTGTAAAATGGTGTGGGCAGATATGAAGACACTACATGAAGAAATTGTGCTTTTTTTAGGTCTACGGTTTCTACTCCATGGGAACATTGTTCTTTAACAGCCCAGAAATGGTTAATTGCATGGTGATGAGGTAACTGAATGAAACTGACATATGAGTTTGTCCCAATAAAACTTTCCAGGCAGCAGTTCAATGAAGGTATACGTTGTAGCATCAAAAGGTGTCTTTTAACTGGTTTTTCATGTTGTGTCCAGAGCCTTCTTAGAAAAACTTTCCCCACAAAGCACAGACTGCTCTTCGTTATCATTTTGTGCTACAAGGAGAAACTTCACTTTTTTTTTTCCTTTGTACTAAATGGTATTTGCTGTAAAATTAATGCAAAGCCCAGTTCTCCAGTTCTTTCCAAAAAGTGAGCTCTAGAGGCACAGGTGTAAAGAACTCATCTTGCTCTTGAAGTTGCACTCAAAAATACAATTGTCAACACAGCTGCTAGATAAGTCCTCTTAGGAAAGGTTTTCAGACTCATGCCCAAGAAAACAGACCTGCTAAATATACAGAATAATGAAATACAACTAGCTTTCTTTCCTCTGACAATTTTCGGAGACAGTAGGCAAAAAAAATGATCTAAGATTCCATATGCTCATTTAGGCATAATATAGGATGCTTAGGCTCCCATAAAAAAGGTTTATAAGTGGTAATCAGTGATGTCATATTAATTATAAGCTGTGGGATTCGAAATAGCTTGGCTTCAAGAAAGTTGACTGGAAAGTCAAAGATGCCTTGGGAAAGTGTACTGGGAGTATATCAAGCCTGATAAAACTCAACCAAGTCTTCTGATATCTGCTGCCTCAGTATCTCCAAGCTGCCTGCAGCTTACAAGATTTGTGGGCTTCTGTGTACTCCCTAAGCCAGATGGACTTTCACCTTATCAAGTGCCTTTGTTTCTTCTGACCTCACATTCCTGACTGCCCTCCATAGCAACCATAATGTAATCTCCTAGTTGTAATATCTCCTCCCATATTTAGCATAAAACCAGCTCCTGAAATGAATATTTACTCGTTGAACCTATATATTATATATTGTAACTTCAATAAACGTTCCTGTTTGCCCCTCTGCAAACGGGGACCGTGCCCAACTGCTACAATAAGTAGTAGTGGTTGCTCTTGAAATCTGCAGGCTTTGCTATTTTGGGAAATAGTAGCTTTTTATCTTAGTTGTTTGTTTCATGGAACCTTTTGTGAACAAAAGCTAGCAACTAAACGGGTAAGTTGAAATAGCTGGGCTTTGC
>VXAU01002734.1:61627-76305 GCA_013399695.1 Formicarius rufipectus | reverse complement strand
TCCTTCATTATGATGCTATCCCTCTAAGTGACTGGTCTCTAGCTCAAACAGCATTTTGACATTATACTAGCTCTTTCAAGAGCAAATGTCATTTTTCATAAGAACAAATATGTACAAGATCAATTTCAAACATGTACTTTTATGTTTCTCATCCTCTCTAGTTAGTCCATAAATAAGACACCATAGTGTTCTGATTATAAACTATACAAGAATGTTACCCAAAAGATCCCTAAAAATGGCTAAGCATCTTTTAATCCTTGCTTTCCTGCACCATCTATCACTAGATAGTAACAATTTGAAGTTAAAAAGCACTTGTTATACAAAGTCAAAGAAAAATGTTAATTTTCAAATAGCATTTACAGTGTAGATTAATATTTTTGAGAAACAGTACTTAGTTTTAAACATAGATACATAAGGTTCTGAACTATGGGGCATAGTGAAGCAATATTAGAGTTGATATTACTCGACATGCCAAACATTATCACTGGAAAAAAAAAAAATCAGTTTTATTTACATCATAGTCCTGAGTAATCCAAAAACCCACAGGTGTCCATTGGTGACAATTTTCATTCACATCTTGTCAAATTGCAGTATCATAATTTTTTTCTGTTCAGCTGAAAGTTGAGGCAATGTTATGCAATAGACATAACATGGACATTATTTCTGGTAGAAAAGTACAGCATAATATATGCATTAAGGCTGTGAATGTAAGGTTTATAGTTTTTAAATTACCATTTCCGAGTAATGTGTTTAAAAGTATATGATATGTTCTCTGACAAAGATCAAAGGGCTTAATATATTTTGTAAATTACAGCTATAATGATTGCATTTGCAAAAGCTGTAATTTACTGGTCTATTTCCATAATGAATGGGAGCCTAATGAGTCACACAAGCTTATACATTCAGCAAAAATACGGGACATCTTAGACTTGACTTGGAATAGTTGTGACTCTCTTGGAGAATAAATTTCATTTCCTTGTATGCTTACCTTGTCAGCTTTCTTGGGTTTTTCAGTTTTCTAAAACAAAATATCTTTCAGGAATATCAGTGAATGAAGTGTTGGAGGAGTTTGCAGTGGCTCATTCATTCCTGTACACACAGACATGTACTGGAAGACTGTGAGAGAAGAAAAAGCACATTCTTAGGTAAAGGCAGGAAAGAAACCTCTTATGAGGATTAAAGGCACGGTTATATAATTTCTTTTTTTTTGGTAGTCTGAATAGAATGATGTCTTCACCTTCTTGTCATGGGGTGGGCATGGCATGCATAATAATCAAAATAGAATACTGTATAGCATGTGAAAGAACTGATAATATGATCTCTTTCCTGTGGATGTTTAACACAGATGGCTGCATGGAAAGACTAGACAAATTAATGGAAAAGAAATAATCTGAGAATTGCTAAATACACAGTCAACTTCTGGCTCAACCAACTGCTCAAGATGACATATTATCTCTAGAAAATTGTCCTTTTCTGTACTTCCCATTAGCATGTGTTTGGGATCACTATTGGAGAAGGTCTACCCTGTAAAGTCTACCCTTTGGGCAAAACCAATATGACCATGTTATAGTCTTAATTGGGTTTTGATCTTATGTATCTAGAACAGAAGTTAACCTAAATACAAAGTAAATGCTGGTCTCTTTGGATCTGGAAAAATATAGCAGTTTTTAAAACACTTTTGATGAATTCAGACCTTCAGCAGGAAGCAGTACTCATCCCTCCCTAAATATACATGCCTCATATATCTGTCATAGACCTCCAGTTTACCAACCACACCTTCTAAGTGTTACAGAGGTTGTCAAAACCTCTTTTTGCTGCTTCCCACTGCCCTATCAGTGCAGTTCACAGGAATTACCATGCTTTACAAGATCACTGGCTGGAGAAATACCATCACTTCCCTCTAAATGTAGGTTTTGCTTCATGAAAAACTACTATTCCTCCTTCCCATCTCTCCTTTTCAGTAAGTCTCCCAGACTTGTAACTGACTAGTATTCCATGGAAGGGAAACTTTCATAAGTCCCAGTAGTATTTTCTAGTTTGATTCAACACAGCTTATGTCCATTTGACTTTTAAATGGCAAAACTCAGAAGGTTTTAATAATTTCAGTTAATTAATTTCTTAGTTTTGTTTTGTTTTGTTGTTTTTGTGGTGTTTTGGTTTTTTTTTCCTATCCTCAAGACACTAAAGTCCACTTAAATAATTTAATATAAGGATCTCTTTTCCTAAGAAAATATCACAGAGCCTCTCTTCTATATTTACTTGCACACTATTCAGATAAATAATCATACATCCCTGTTCAGCAAGCTACAAAACCAATCTTAGGGAGGAAAAAAAAGATTATATTTTTTATGAGAAGTTTATCCCACTTTCTTCAGAGAAGTTTTTTGCAGAATTTGTGATGAAAAGGATTTGATTCTCTTAACAATACTCATGTTCAGGGAGTGCTCTTGATTTATAATTTTGATACAGAAAAATCAGTTGTGGGTATTGATCTGTCCTTATTCATTATTTTCTTGGTTAATTTAGTGGCAGATATCGTTTCCTGTACTGCTTCACTGCTGCTTTGTAGTTCCCAGCATTACCTTTAACTCTTCTGTGAAAGTTAGGTATTGTATTCAGCCTCTGTCCAATCTCCAAACAGTAGCTGGCTTTCATTATAAAATGTGTATTTGTTAAACAACTCAGATGCTTTAGTTTTATTTCTAGACTCACAGGCAGGTTTTAGAAGGATACCTTTTTCTCTAGAGATTATTTTCATTACTCCCAAATGAACGCTTCATTAAATGCTATGGTTATCTTCCTTTGATACTTTTCAGCTCTGTCAGCAAAATTATCATTGATATAATCATACCACTACCTTTCTTTCCCCCCCCCCACAAGCTCAGAGTCTTAAGATTTCAAAAAAGTGCTAAGAGTGGGAAGGGCAGGAGTTTATTTGTAGAAAGTGAATAGAAAAAAAAAAAAAAGAAAAAGGAGGGACACAGTTTTCCTACTGCAGTTTTCTCTGCAGAAAATACAAAGTTGTGGCCCTTAAAAATAAATCAATTCCAAAGCAGATAAAACACGGTAAAAGACTGTGGGAGCTCACCAGTTAAAGGGGCACATATTTGTAAAGGGTCCATCAGCCTACCTGCTCCTTATGGATGGCTTGTTCCCCAGTGATACCTAAGAATCATAAGATCCCATGAGCATGTAAGGCAGCATGATGGGTGGCCAGTTGCCTCCAGGCAGCCCTTGAGACACCATTTGTCTAACCTGACCAGGCACAGATTATTGACTAACACATTTCAGTTATCTGACAAAATTTTAGGATTGAGACAACAGGATTGTTCCCTGCCTTCCATAGAAGAGAGAAGGTGCTGAAAAAAGAACGTGGAAGTCAGTGGCTGGAGAGTCACTTTCAGTCTCAAATCTTTGAAGATAAGTTTCTCTACAGAGTCAGAAAGTCAGGTATAAATTCATTTAGAATAAACAGAAACAAATGTAAAAGACATTTTTTCCGTGTTATCTGCAATTCCAGTGGGAGTTTTGTGTATGAAGATTGCTGAATATGCAGGTTATTAAGCCTATTTGTACTGTTTTCTGTGATCCCCAGATAAAAAAAGCCCCTTGGAATTCTTACACTTTAATATTTCTATTTTCAGTAGTGGTGGGATCAGATAAGTTTTTGAGGTCCCTTCTAACATAAATGATTCTAGAACTCGGAGTCCTCAATGTGATAATACTGATTCTTGAGCCTGAGCAGAGGAGTTGAACTGCAATGTCTACACCTAGAATGCAGTCTCTCTTTCTTTCTGGATGTTTTTATTATCTCCTGTTGTCTTTCAGTGCTCGTGTGGTGACTGGGCTCCTCTTGGCTCAAGAAAAAGCATTAGCTCATACTCTTCCTGTGTTTCTTTAATAAGCACATTTTTCTATCTACCCAACATGGCTTCCTGCTGCTTCTTTTCAAGCTAAATGCATATAAATCCTATCACAATAAATATTTGCAAAACAGACAGATGACAAAACTCACAATTCTTAGAGTGCCTTTGGAGACCTTCTAAGAAACCACACATATCTTAATTTAAGTGAGCCTTGGTATCGTAGAACATATGCTATACAGATCCTTTTGTGAATCTGGTTTTGCCTTTATTTCAAGGGAAGAGCTACATGATGCTTTTCCTAAATCATGTACTTATTTTTAAATTTAAATTATTTTCAAAAGAAAAGAAAAGCTAAGCTCTTCTAAAAAACATGAGTTAAAAATAAAAAAAGCATTAAACTACTCTCATCTCAATAGAACTATTGCAACTGATTTCTTCAAAGACACTGTCCCTGCTTGTAATTTACTAGATGTATACAAATTGCAGATGTTTAATTGTATATGTTAAACATTACATAGTCAATCCGGCCATGTGCAGTAGATTGCATTTAGATACACATAGACTATATTTCAGGTTGGATTTACTGAAGTCTTATGACTCTAGGTGCTGAAAAATTCCAGATCAATACCCAGAAAAATCTCAGAGAAGTAATAGCAGTCAAAAAACATATTGCCAAACAATGGGTAGCAACCATTAGAACAACTGACATGTATACAATGGATTAGTGGACCTTAGATATCTAACCAGATCATAGAATAAAATAAGAAAATTGCAAAAAAATTAATTGCTATTGCTACAATTTGCACATTTCTCTTGCTAATAAATCTGTGCACTCTTTCAGATTATTCGAGAGTAGTATTACAAAGCAGTCCAACAGTCAGGCCTTGTTTCAGGTAGGAAAAATAAGTCAAGCCCCTAATTCCCCATGCTACAGACCAAGAGCTTCAAGAGGCCCCTCAAGTTGTGTTTGTCTGCATCCTAGTGATTCCTCTGTGTACATCTACCCACGGACTAAATCTGCATGCAAACTAAAAACTTCATACCATCTTGTCAGAGAAGCTTGGGGCAGAGATTTGCTACGTCATACCTGTAATCTACTAGTCTGAACATCACTTGAATACTAAACCATGCACCTCTTGCAAAAATGTGAGGATAAAGGAGGAGACTCAATAATTTAAGTCTTCACACAGGGGACATGTAAGGCACATGCAAATATTTAGCTGAAGAGCACATTTCCATAGCCCTTATGCAATCTGTCCATCACATGATATTCTCATTTTTGTTAGATTTTAATAAAGTTACACTGGCAGCTTGAAATACAGTGTGGTTACTGGAGTGAAAGAGAGCATGATGAATACTGTGCAGTGTACATTTTCTGCTGCAGTGGGTAAGAAAGATTTCACTCACTAACTCCATTGTCATCCAGAATTCATCCCTGAAATACCTTTGTAAAGCTTCTAGAAATATGCTTATGTGCTCTCACAAAAGTAGCAGATCATCTGAATTTGAAAACCACAACTTATTTCATATTTTTCAGTGTATGTATAAGTAAGCACAGAAAACATGAGAATTAATTCTCCTTTGTAGAGATAGCATAAGGATTTTGAACATTGAAATATATAGAATATTGTTTTAAAGATAATTAATGACAAGGTATTGAATACTGCCTGTAAGTGTCTTTATAGAAGCTATGCTCATCCCCTAGAAGTTTCTACTCGAGTTGTTAGCTTAGATTTATTAATTATAGACTGTTTTTTAAATAGAATGATAGTTTATGATGAATTCATGATATTGTAGACATATTTGTCATATTTTTATCCTATTTGATTAAAAAACCCCAACAAAATATTGTATGTGTGCCAGATCATCAAGAGCAATGGTACCATTCCTTGGGTTCAAAGGTAATGTTAATTGCTTTAATTAGACTTACTTGCATTAGTTTTAGAGTTTTAAAACATGTATTCTATAAATGATGCATATGTATATACATATTATGACTGGAATTAAGGCATTTTTTACATGGAGAGGTTTATTCCTAAATTTTTGGCTAATAGAGAAGTCAAATGTAAGACAAATATCCTTTTTTTTCCTTTTCTTTTCTTTTCCTGAAAATCTTTAACAATTGCACGCAAATTCTATTAAAAAAGAAAACAACAAAACAACAGAACTCCAAAAAACAAAGGAGTCATAACTCAAAATCTCATTTATCACTTTTAATACATGGGAGTTTTGTTTGATTTTATTGTTGTTTGGAGTTTTCATTTCTCCAAAATTAAAAAAAAAAAAAAAAAAGAGAAAATGACAAGGAAAAGAGCAAATTTAGGCTTAAAAAAACATAGGAGAATTAGATTGTGGTTTTATAAAATTTTTATGCATTGTAACAGTCAAAATATTAATTTTTTTCCATTAATTTAAATGCAAAACAAAAATGTGATCTTTTTTGCTAAGCAGAAGTATTTGATCACTTTCTAGAAAGGCTTCAAGTTATGCAGTTACCTGAAATGTTAAGTTATAATAAAAAATGCTGTTATAATAAAAAAAAGTAATTAAAATAATTAATGTGCGTAACGCATCTGTTTATCAAATAATCCCATAGTAAGGAACAGAAGAAATATGTACAGAAAAAAAAGATACACCAAGTAAACAAAAGTAAGTTTTAAGAAATGTAGTTTAGAGGAACTACTTCAGAGCTTTTTTTCTTTGCAATGTTTATTAATAATCAGCTGTTCAGTTCTGCTGGGTAGTGCTACAGGTAAAGCAGATAACAGCCTAAAGTCTTGATGAGAAATAATCACCAGATTTTATCAATAGACTTTTAGTCCCCACCTATATTTCTTCATAGTATCTGCAATTTCATTGATTACATTTCTATGTTTATTGCAGAGCCTGTGATTAAAGATCCAGCTGGCAAAAGTGACCAGTGTTAATCAGATCCTATCTCTCCTGACAGTGATCACTGCAAAAATATTATCAGTGTAAAATAACCGTCATCCCTGTACCAGGGCAATATTTATGAAGGTATTAGTTTTGCAGTAGGTGAGATGTTCTGCAGCTAGCAAATCTTGGCTAAAGAATTAGAACCTGAGAATTTTACAAGGTAACTACTTTCCAAAGGAACAAGCATGTTTAAGCTCAGTGGGGGAACACGATGTTTACAAAGTCTCTAAATAGGAAGAAAGTGACTTCAGCTTAAATGATTGTTTACAAAACATTAGTGACCTATTCTGTGACCCCATACTGTGACCTCATATTTTTCTGCTTTACCTTATCTATTAAGCGACAAATCACATCTTAATTTCCAAAAGGGCAGATCTAGAATGTTTGTGATTGTAGCCGATGAGTGAAGCCAGACATTTTCAGCTAAAACACTCCACAAAATATAAAACTGATAACTCTTTCAGCATATGAAGTTTCCAATATGTGTTTTCATGTCTTGTACTTTGTCAAGGAAAAAGCTGCATATAATGTGTGTGGAACTAATATTCCTCCTGGGGGCCACCCCTCATCATATCAGAGTTATCTCCTTTCTGGTTTTCCTATATATGGTATTCTGCAAATGCCACAAGCCATAAGGTACAGAGCACAGCTATACAAATTTCATCCACATCAGCTTAAAGAAAACAGATGGCTGCTGTTTTGAGGAAGAAAAAAAACATTGTAAAACTGACCTGTTTAAATTAACTCAAGACACTATTTCTCATTAAGGAATATGCAGATTAAATGAAATGCTGACAGACTAATAACAATAGTTGTTCTACTATTAGAATTGAAAATATGTAAAATGAATATTCATAGAAAGAGATCAAACCTTGGATAACAGGAGGAAAATGAAAAAAAATGTTTATTTCTCAAAAGTAATGCTACACAGGATGAATAAATGCTTTTCTTTACTATACTTTCATAGAAAACAAAGAAGGAGATAATTGTCTTTGAAAATAAGTGTTCAAGGTAGCTGTTCTTTTGATCCAACTTTTAGCATCCTTGCAATGGAAATGTTCCTCTAACACAGTCTTTGCTAGAATATGTTTTTATCATCTTGTTACCCTTTTAGAATCTTGTGGGATTTTTCTTTCCCCTACCACCAAACGAGGTGTTAATAGCTCTTATCTATGTTCACTGCCTCTAACAAAAGGGGCAGATGATGAGTGAAGGTGTTACCTAGCAGCAGTAATGGTTGGGGTTGGTGTGGTAAGGGGAAGGGGGGGATTTTGGTTTCTCTCAGCAGGCGNCAGCCATGGACTGAGAGGGAGTTTTTGCCTGCGGAAAGAGGATCCCAGCTGTACCACTCTCTGCACGGCTTCTTCCAACCAACCCCACACGGACATCTCTCCACCCACCCCTCAAAGAGTGAGGAACTTTTTCATTTCATTAGATATATATATATATAATAGTTAAGAACTGTTATCCTTTCATTTATCATACCTTAGTTAAAATTTGTTTTGAAATTAAAGGAGACTTGTCTCCTTCAGCTTCTAGTCCAACAAATTTCCTAAGTTCCTCTAAACTTAGACACATCTCCATCTCTGTGATCTCTGAGCAGAAGCATTCTGTGTGGTAGAATAACGCCATTTGAGTCACGGCATTATATCTGCACATGCTGGAAAAGGACAGAGTTTTACTGACAAATATTTACCTATTTAAAGAAGTCAACAATAGTACATAGTGTTTAATCATCTCAATTTTATTACTTATTTGAGGTGGTTTAATATACTGAGTCCTAGTTTACAAATTATTCAGAGTTCCAACACAGGAACAAGTCTCCATGATTACATCTCATCTCTGTGATACAGGAGATACAGAATGTAACTTTTACAGTGGCATCACTCTTCCTGCTTTTGCTTTTTTATTCATTTGCATACAACTGAGCTGAGGCAGAAACTGTCAGTGAACCTAGTAGTCTTATGTACAGAAAACAGAATTTTTGGTATACATATGACTTATTAGAGGGAATGTAAACCCATTCTCTTTCCCTGATGCATCTACCACCTGGCAGTGAAGTCCTCTGAGATGCTCACAGTGAGCAGGTGGGAGCATCCGTGACTGAAAACATGACCCCAGCAGCAGAAAGCTCTTGGCATTGTTTTTTGTACCTGTGCAATCCAGCATGTTCCAAAGTGATTGTTATTAAAATAAAACCTGTTCAACATCCTTTCTCATGCCTGGCAGGCATAACATGGTCTGTTCTGGGAGATGTCCCACTTTTTAGTGTCTTTTACAAGAGGTGTTTTTATTTTCTTCATCTTGTGTAACGTTTAGAGAACTTGGACAAATTCTGATAGACATGGCTTTTTAGATATTTAAGTCTTTCTAAACTATCTCTTTTCATCTTTCCTGAGGATGCAATCATATATCTTGCTCTGCTTCAAGGTGAAGATTGACACAAGGAGATTTCTTTACTTTCAGCCCATTTGCTTTCATGCTCTTTCCACACTGTGGGTCACCAGCATAATTTGCCCTCCCAACTGATGTCCGTCTCCAGTTCAATAATGTCACAAAACAAATGTAAAATGAGCCTAACTTTGATCATGGTTTGGATAAAGAAGTGGTGTCAACCTAACAATGTAGGAACAAGGAAAAGGGTTACTAAGATGCAAATGGTGGGTCTGCACCACATTTCTCTATCCAGGAAAGCTTGGATGAAAATATGGGTTCATGCATACACCCCACCGTAGTAGATGTATCATAATTTATATAAACTGCATTTTCATACATAACCAACAAGCGGTCCAAGCTTCCCTTTTGCCACCAAATGCCAAGCAGAAGGAAAACATGATAGACTGCAGCTATTATAATGGGAGAGGGAACAATTCCTCTTCCTACTCAAAGCTCTGCTGCCCTGCGTGGTCTGGCAAAGGGAATATCCTCTTGACACATCCCTATTTTCCTAACTGTTCCCCCACCAGGCAGCATCTGTACCTACCTGTCCCTGACAGCTTTCACTATCAGGTTATATTAATACATCCCATATTAATGTACTTACCTTTTCAGAGTGAAAGATAATGGGTTAAAAGAGCAAGTACTTACACTTTACAAAACAGATTTTAACAGATCAATCAGTTCATAGAATATAGTTTTACAAAGCAATCCAGTAGCTGAACGGAAGTATGATAATCAGTGCATTAAAAATTGGTAGGAAAGATTTTTTAGAGCAATCAGTAATCTCAAATCAGAAAATCTGATGTGCATCTTTCCATGTCTACTCCTCATTATACTAAACAGCACCACTTCCTTTTCGTTTGCCCAGAAGAGACAAACTTGAACCACCCAGGTTCTCTGCATTTTGGGATGATACTTTTTTCAGACAATATTCAATACTCTTTGAGACTGGAATTTCTTTATCCTATTCTTACAATTTTAGGTTCAAATATATGGCCAGTACAACAAAACAACAAAGAGACTATTGACTCACCTGATGTAGTCTGACATGATAAAATTTTAACTCAGCACTCACTAGTTTCAGTCAGTATTAAAAAGATAACAGAATACAACTCACTGGGCAGTACGTAATGTAAAAATACATCAGTAGTTTAAGACAACACACAGAAGCAAACCCTTGAGAGAAACATCGGTAACTCATTCTTCCCATAGAAGATCAGTATTTCAAATCAATTTACTTCATATCCATGCAATTTTTTATCCTTGACTGTATTGTGAGGTTGTAGAGACTGCCACTTACTGACATAAAATACATTGTGGATTCAGTCAAATAGACCAGGGGGATTTAACAGATATAACCAGGATACTTTGAAAGCCTTCTTTTTACTAACAGGTCAGAGATGATTTAGTAATCAACAGGGAGATAGATTATTAATCAAACAACACTGAAAAACTATGAGCTGACCTTAATAAAAATCAGTTGGTGAAGTTATGAAGTAGTTTCATTAACAGAAATTTAATAGTAGCTGATTCAGATAATTTACCATGCTGACCATTCAAGTTTATTTCACTAATAGAGAGGAAAAATAAAAAACTCATGCAGTATAGCAAATAGTCTAGTGTAATTTCAGTATTTTCTTCAAATTCCTTTAGTAAATTACACATCTTCAAATGAATTTCCATTTTACGTTAACACATCAGCATTCAAAAAGTACAGAAACTTTGAGGTTATTGGTGACCTACTCACGTAGTGCAAATTCTGTAAAAACACACAGGATCTCTATTGACCAAGGGCTTGATGTTCCTTTGGGACAGGTAGGAAACCTGGAAACAAAGATCTATGTTTTTCATGCTTATAATTGCAGACATATATTATCAAATCATCTTATTACAGCAAGCAAAGCCTCTCAAACTCTGTAAATCAAACACACTTGTGATTTTCTAAAACTCAAAGTTCACTCTGGCCGCCACACTTGCAGCAATCTCAGCCTATACCAAGTTGTAAGAAATAACTTGTCAACAAGTTGACAATGTAATTTCTGCCTGATTTCCCAGAAAATGCATGTGTACAAGTCACACACTGCATGCATGAAATTATCATACTGAAATCAGTAAATAAGGCACTAATGGGTACCTCATGCTTTTAAGACTAGAAGACTATCCATAAAATCAGTTTTGTATTTCTTTTGTCTTTTTCCCTTAAAAGAGTACTTAATAGATACATTTCAAAAGCTTACATGCACCTTATTTCTCATGGTTTAAGCAGCCCTCAAGTTTTACATAATTAATTTGAATCTGAAACTTCCTGACCTTTTCTCACTGGTTCTTTTTTCCATCTTTTAAGCAAAGAAAATGAAGGCAGTATAAAATATAAAATTGACGTTGTTCTTGCTTTATTAGTTTTGATCATGTTTCTCATTCAAGGACCAATGCATTTTTTCAGGATTTCAGACTACATAGTTCCCATTTAATCTCTGGGAATTTCAGTATCTCAAAGCCTTCTAGTAATTCTCCTTGCAGCTACTGCCCAGGGACAGTCATGCCTGTACTGCCCATACCCAAAAGCAGAGCATTATTTGCTAGCATAGTGGATTTATAGTCTTGAGAGCATTTACAGCCCAACTTACAAGGATGATGACAAGTTCCCAGAAATGTCTGACAAAATCAGGATTGCCAGGGAGAGTTTTAGGGAACACACTGAAGGTCTAGTCTGTCTTTGTTACTGTGCTGATCTGCACTGTCCTGCGGCAGCCTTAAGGCTCAAAAGAAAACAAAACTGTGAGAGCGTTATAATTTAGCACTAAGAAAACAACAAACAAACAAACAAACAAACAAACAAACAAACAAACAAACACACCAAAAACCCAAACAAACAAACAAAAAAACCCCAACAACAACAAAATAAAAACAAACAAACAAAAAAAACCAAAACCCAGAAAAAAACAGACTACATGACTAAGACATTTGTAGTTCCTCCAAGAAGTCACAGAGCTGTGAGTTAGTGTTTTGGTTTGGTTTGGTTTTTTTGGTTGTTGTTTGTTGGTGTTTGTTTGTTGTTTGGGGTTTTTTTCCAAATAATACTGTTTAAAAAACATGAGATATAGGATTTTTCCCTTGGCACTTTCATTTTACAATATGTAGGAAAAGATCAGAAATTTAAGCTTCTAATTAATTATGGCTAAAAGTATGGTTAAAAATAACAGGAGAAAATTAATCTTATTGGAGCTGAATTTTATTCTGCAGTGTTGATGTTAGACTGTATATTATTCACCTTCTTCTTTTGGCTACAAATGCTTTGTTTTTCTTCATGTAGTCCAGACTGAAACTTCACAGAGGTTTTCAAAACACAAAACAAAAGTGGCAGACCAATAATCAAGCTGAGACAACATTTCACAGATAAGTCTTTACACAACACATGAATATTAAAATAGATCTCATGCATGAAAAGGCATTGCTTATAGTTAAGCTGGTCCTAGAACATATCAAAATCCTTGCTGCCTTTTTATTCTAGTAAAACAATATTTATTCTAAAACAATGTAATTTTATCTGTTTTCATTCAACCTTAAACTAAATTAAAAATCATTAGTAATTTCAGTCTTTAAGAGAATAGTTTCTTGGTAAGCATGGAGCTGTTCTACAGTGCTGTAGGAAAATTCAACTAGAAAACTAGTTTATTTGCAACCTAATTGCCAAAACCTGATCATTCTTTCATCACCTCCTATCTCTTTGAGTATTAGTCCATCAGAAACAATGCAGCACACTTCTTTATTCAGGGACTTGTTCCTGCTGAAAGCTTGCTTCCTCTCTTTCTTTCTCTGAAATAAAACCATCAAAAGGAAGCAGTCTGGGAAGATTTGGGGGAGGGGTAGAGGGGAACGGGTAAAAGACTGCAGCTCCTCTGACATACCATGTCATGGTACTGTGCAAGGTGTTGGATGAAGTCTACAGAAAGTTCAGGAAAACAACAGGAATTATAAACTGCAGGTTGAAGAATACCATACAAGAAAACATTTTTGATAGACTTAAAGGCAAGGAAAAAGTTAAAGACTGAGGTGAGTCATGCTTAATTGCCTAGAATGCCATATGAACTACTTTGGGCTGAAAAAAAAAGAATATTGTCTAAAGTAGAAGTTCATCTTTAAGGAAAAATAAGATAGCCATGCTTTTTTGCCTTTTTTTCCATGTACTTAGAGTACCTTGTTTCTACTGGCATTAGGAAAGTTGTCTCAGTAGTCTGCTCTAGCATCCTTGCAAAATCCCAGGTGCCAGATGTGGACCATCACAGTAACCATGAGGATGTACAGTACCATATAAGAAACGGTACACAAGGACTGATCCAAAAGGGAACTGTGAGACCTTGTCCTGTTAGGCAAAAGTAGGAGACTTGACACTAAAGGATACATAATTGGTGCCACCACAAATAGTACTGGATGTGGTTAGCCCTGTGCAAACTAACCATTGCATCTCTACATCACAATAAAACTTGCTCATTGCTTCATATCTATGAGATGCAGCAATAGCTACAAATCAGGACAATGTGACAATCGGAAAAAGTTGTACCAGTTGTAACAGGAGAATTGAGCTATATTAGTTTACGTCCATATTTATAATTCAAGTTACTATTTACAGGCAATCTATGGAATTTCTGCCCTTGCTACTTTCTCTTCATTTTTTATGCCAATAGGAGAGTACAGCAAATATGCTGTTATTCTTTTTATTTGTTATTTTATTGGCACATCATATCCTCTGGAAAAAAAAAAAAAAAGAAAAAACAAAACAGCTTCTCTCATTTAATGTTTAATACTTGTAAATAATTTATGTACTTTTTTTTTTTTTTTTCCATGTGTGCTGCCTAAGGATAAAAGTCAGGGTTATTATTTCTAGTACTGGGAGAAACAGTCTTTTGGGTATGATCTTTGATTTCAGCCTCTCTGAAACCCTCTATCTCACTGACTACATTGGTGATGAAGGCAAAGAATGTACCTGTCAATCAGCTAGGGATTTAAATCTATTGAACACTGATTTTTCCATCACAGAAATTTTAATATAGGCTTGCATTTCCTTTTTTGGGAAAGAAAGTATGAATATAGACATATTCATAAGCACAAANTGAACTTTCTGTACAGTCAAAAAAAAAGAAAAAAAAAAAAGAAAAAAAAAAAGAGGAATTCAGTGTTCAAGGCTAACACAGCAGTGGAGTTAACCTGTTCCACAAATTCCTCGTTTATGAGCATGCATTTGTGAATATAAGGCTTTTTATAGTGCTGAGAGTGCTCGAAACTCCAAGAATTCCTTTTCAGCTAAATGGTTGCATGGTATCAGTTAATATCCAGGGAATATAATCACAGGATAATCTGTTTTGAGGGAATTGAGCCCTGTCCTTGAAAACTCCAAATAACAATATTTATTAAAACACAGTTCTGTAAGGGTACATA